>VCRD01000180.1:251800-273108 GCA_006783055.1 Trinorchestia longiramus
ACCTGGTCAGTGAAGTGAACTAGAGGTGGATGAGACTAACCTGGTCAGTGAAGTGAACTAGAGGTGGATGAGACTAACCTGGTCAGTGAAGTGAACTAGAGGTGGTTGAGACTGACCTGGTCAGTGAAGTGAACTAGAGGTGGTTGAGACTAACCTGGTCAGTGAAGTGAACTAGAGGTGGTTGAGACTAACCTGGTCAGTGAAGTGAACTAGAGGTGGTTGAAACTGACCTGGTCAGTGACCTGGACCTGCAGAGAGAGGCCAGACCTGTGCGCCTGTTCCTCATAGTTGAGAGGGACTTTGGTCACAAGGAGCGCACCGCCGCCCTCTGGTCTGCCTCTCACCGACACCAGCTGCCAGCCTCGACCACTGCCCGGCACCACCTGCTCTCAGTGTGACCATTATGACAATTAGTTGCTGTATGTGATAGCTGTTATAGTTCTCACTGTTGAATAGTCCTCACTACTGAATAGTCTTCACTCACTATAACACCCGTCACTACTGAATAGTCTTCGCTCACTGAAACAGTCTTCACTACTGAATAGTCTTCGCTCACTATAACACCCGTCACTACTGAATAGTCTTCGCTCACTGAAACAGTCTTCACTACTGAATAGTCTTCGCTCACTGTAATAGTCTTCACTACTGAATAGTCTTCGTCCACTGAAACAGTCTTCACTACTGAGTAGTCTTCGTCCACAGTAACAGTCTTCACTACTGAATGGTCTTCGCTCACTGAAATAGTCTTCACTACTGAATAGTCTTCGCTCACTGAAACAGTCTTCACTACTGAATAGTCTTCGCTCACTGAAACAGTCTTCACTACTGAATAGTCTTCGCTCACTGAAACAGTCTTCACTACTGAATAGTCTTCGCTCACTGAAACAGTCTTCCCTATTAAATAGTTAACATTCACTTCTGCAGCTATTATTCGATGAGATTCAATTATGTGTTTAATTCGCTCCTACAGTTACAACTATTTGATACGTCATAAGTTTTACAAAAATGTTACTAAATCAATATTAAGTATCAATTAATGTAAAACTTTCTATGATTTGCTGATTTTCTACTTCTATAGAAAATCAATGTTGTTCGTGATTGCTCTGTTCCAGATTTTTCAGCAAGAAAAAATTATTAATTATTAGTAACATTTTTATGAACATTTCGTAATAGATTTTTCACAGAAAGATTTAATTTCGTTGAAGTATTGACAATAATGATACCTACCGAATTTCCTGTACTATTTTTAAGAGGGTAAACTGAGTACCTTTACAGCGTGCCAAAAAACGTAGAGCATAATAGAAGTGGACTAAACACTGGCAATTGCAGTATAACTGCTCCATCGACGACTATACCTGCGCTGTGTGATGTGCAGTTGTGCTGTCGTCTGTGCTCTATGTAAGCATGAAGCAATACGCCTCCTGAAAGTATCTATAAAAAATTTGTATCCCTAATTTCCTCAAATTTTCATTTCATCACTTTCAAAGTTTCATTTTCCTTTATTTAGTGCACTACCGACAGTCAGTAATGTGCAGTGGTCAGCAGTGTACATTAAAGTGAAAAAGTAGCCGATAATGACGAAATATGTTCTTGAAGTTAAAAGGTTTTAGTCTTTCCTCTCCCCGTCCTCCTCGTGTTCGAACTGCTTCAGCTCGTGAACTCATAGCGAGTTAAGAGAATGTAAACTGCCTTAAATAACGAGATACGAGCTGGCAACCATCCCTCTGAGTTAATCACACTATCTTCAGCTGCAACATAATTCATATAAAGTCAAAATTACGGAGTGCGACGCACACCCTTCAAGTGCTATATTAAAAGAACTCGCATTCAAAGTACGATATCTGCAACCAAATTACTTAGTTAATTCAAGCATTTATACTTCCTCATCTCTTCAAGGGACGGTCACAATAATCGTGAAGCTGTTGCTTTTTCTGGTCACAATGGGGGACATTTTCTCGCTGTCATTTGATGGGGATTGCAGGTCTTGAGAACAGCAGTCACTCATGCTGACAAATAACTTTTGCTCTTCTGTACTATGCAAATTGATTGACAATGCAACCCGTATAGAAATAACAATTACGAAGATGTCCCAGCAACTGCGAACTCGTATTGTACGACTCTTAATGATGGAATCATAGATCCCGGATCCGTGCAAAAAATGCATTAATGTTTGTGGACTGATGAAATAAGTAATTTTTATCGTATTTGTGTCTAAATTTTTAAGAAGTGTAATGAGCCAACTCAACACGATCGAATTTACCGTTGTTGACAACCGTAAATGCAACAACATTATGTATCATACCTATTAGTGATGACGATTAATAGAATTTCAAGCTATGGTTTGATAAAAACTGTTTAAGATTGATTAATAATCGTCTTGGCAGAAATTATAGCAAGTTCACTTTATATAATAACTGTTGGTGTAAGACTACGTGTATTAACACAAGAGATATAGGCTACCGACGCGCTTACGATTGAGTCACGGAGGTAATCTAATGGAGAGGAGAACGAAGATGAATAAGTGGAAATGGACCTTATATATCTCATGCCTGTGATGGTCCCAAGCCTCACAAAGCACACCGATGTTATTACTTACTGAATACCACCCGAATATTACGGTCTCACTGACCCTGTATGCCGGTCTGTTCGCCCGGTCCGGGTCTGTGACGGGCAGGACCGCCAAAACAGCACCAACAGGCTGCCCCTCCGGTACCTCGATCGTCCACTCGGTTCTCGCCCAGCGTGGTGGCACGTCGTTCACGTCCCTCACGTCGATCTGCACCGTGCATGTCCCTGCATGATCGGGGGTGTAGGAACGATTGAATCCAAGTGGATGCATCTTGTTACGTTGAAAATATCCTTTACAAAACAATTAAATCTACGTAGATGGATTATTTTACTTTGCACATTTCATTTTTAAAGCAATTAAATTTATGAGGATGCATCATGTTGCTTTGTACATTTGCTTTTCAAAATGATACATAAACACGTATGGGTTCAAGCAGTGGTAGACATGTCTCTTCAACAGCCGTAGGTTTGACTAGCGATGAACACGTATCGATTAGCAAATGCGACCATAGTGAGCTTGTTTCACGGTGCTGGTGTTCACAGGGCTGTGGTACACTTGTCAGTTCTATTTAATTGCATAGCCTGAATAATTCAAGTGTATGCAATGTATATATACATTTGTAGGTATTTACCATTAACGTGACAATAAACATACTGTGTAGTCAGTGGTAGCTTTAAGATCAACATCGAAGCATCAAATCACATGTTGAAAGTAAAGACCACAATTTGTTGAGATTCTCCGCTTTCCTTAACTCTGTCCCATCAATTTCCGATGGGATATAAAACTAGAGATTGGTGGCCATTTCATACAAGAGAATGGATCGTTACTCTCCCAGGAATATTTATGGCTACATGAACCCGTGACTACGAGCGTTGTTATCTCAGAACCAACATGATCCGTCAGAAAAATAATTCTATCGAAAAGTGTACGTGGTCTTTTGAAATATTTAACTTTCATTAAAGAACATACTGTTACTGTGCTATGTCAAAGACCTTATTTTCGACCATGTAACGATTCGCAGAACATAACACAACGTGTAGAAGCCTGCACTATCAGAACGATGCGTGAAGAATTGAATGCATCTCTTGGCTTCCATCTCAATTTAACCCTGTCGTTGTTCTGAAACAAATTAAATCTTGACGAGTCTAACTCCATCACGCTACTCTACTGTATTGCTCTGCGATGTTCGTTTTTCTCTGCTGACTGAAGTCCCTCCTTTTGAACTTTTTGATTGACTGGTAGCTTCGTTTTTACTGCACAGTTATTTATGTTTGCTTCGTCAGTTTTCAAAACTGGTAGGAACTAAATTTTCAGATGACATTGATCGAATATCATGGTAAATTCATAAAAGTATTTTAGATGATCAAATTTAACTTATTGCCTTAAAGAACGCATGCCACAAACATTTCGAATGATTCTGTCTTGTTTCGACCGAAAACCAGACTGTTTCTTGCTACTGAGTAACAGTCTCATGCACAGTCCGAAGCCTTATCTCCGTCCTTTTTTACATTTCTGTGTCAGGAATATCACAGAACTGTCACAGGGATGATGCATCGTCCCTGAACAACCTACAGTGCGCTGCGTGTGAAGACGTTTCTTAGGACTTACTGGAGTTTAGCTTCATTTAAATTTGTTTTCACGCAGAAGAATTTTTATTCACTGATTACAGGTCCCACTGAATGTGAGCAATATCACCCTACTTGCATGGGGTAAATTTCCCCAGAGTAAAGTAGCTGAAGATAATTTCCTTGATACACACATTTGAACAGGATGAGATAAACTTTGTCCCCTGATAGAGCGAGTGCCCAAGCAAATAATTAATTTCGAAGTTTAATATGAATAATAACATCGGAAGAATTTTTTTGACGAAATAATTTCAACAATCCACGACTTCACGACCACAATTTTTTTTGAAAGAATTAATGGCCAGGGGAGAATTAGGACGATGAGTGTCATTGAAAATACATACACTATTGAGGAATATCATACATGTGAATTAATAAGCCTACACGAAGATTACTTGTTAATGTGATGTCTGTTACGTTCGATGACCTCGAAGACAATGTTGTTTGTTGAATCTGTCACTTTTTTAATCGTACAATTTCGAAATAACTTTTATATAATCTCATATTGCTGCTTTGAAGTACAGTAAATTACCTTCATCAGTATGAATTTCGTGCCATATAACGGCTCACAAATTTCTATTTGGGTGAAGATCTGGCGAAGATGGTGACCATATAATCAAATTGTTGCATTTAAAGCCCAATGAGGGAAGATGTTGTTTCATTGTTCTCGTTAAATATAATGGGGTATTGTCTTGCACAAATACATTCATCTTCCATAGTGGCAAAGGGTCGTTACCAGCCAAGGAAAAATATTCAAAAGATCACAAAAATAAGCTGCTTTCAAGTGCTGCACTACTTCATTCCGGCAATGAAACTGCTGGAACGACCAGTTTTTGTCTTATTTTATCTTCATCACCACTATGCAGAATACCAAGAGTATTAAAATTTATTAACTCGTTTACGTTTTTCATTTCTATGCTTCACATGCTGCCCTAAAAATGCTACGAAAATTTTTTGACCTTTTGTCGTGTGGGATCAAAATGTTGCTCTAAAAACGTTTAAAATGTGCTCAGTAGTCGATAACTTATCATTTATTCGTTGGTTTTTCTGAAACTAAATTGTTGTTATTTTTTTTTCAGGTTTAGATGAAGCTCTGATTCACAAAAAAATTCTCATCAGAAGACATCGCATGTCATAAAATAAGTTGACACCATTTATGGTGTAAAGTGCAGGAATAAAAAAGTTATTTTTCCTTTTTCACTACAAATAAGCAGACGTTGAGCATCGCTTTCCGGATGGGACATGGTTTTTTTTTTGCACGCATGTTATTTCTATGGACATCCAAATTACGAACGAAAATTATGTACTGAGCGTAGATCATTTATTTTATTCCCCATCTCATTGAAGTTAGTTTATCAGATCAAATGTTTTATCAAAGGGTGTTTTAGCAACGGTTTGTTGTTTTATCATCAGTTTGTGGTTATGTAAATTCCATTTCTTCTTATTTTTTTATTTCGTCGGTTGGTCTTCAATTTGCTTTCGCTTAAATTCGACAATTGTTCAATTTTAACAAAATGAACATCTGTATTGCAAGACAGCAATAATAAATAGTTACATCCAGATCAAAATGTGCTTGACTTATCACACTTGCCCCTTTAGGCCGTCTATGCACAAATTCTGCATGCTACACGTGTTTTAGCGAAGAAACATGTCGACAGTTGGCGGAAATTTGTCACCGTTACCTTTGTGCATAAATAATAACTCTGTTACTTGTCATATTTCCGTTGAGGAAGAGCCACATTTTGCTATTTGTCCCAAATAATAAAGAACCATCTTTGTATTTATCTTTCATATTCAAAAGTGAACGAATGCATCAATATTTGGAACACGAATAAAATTAGTGGGTAGGCTTAGCAATAATATAATAATATAAATTTACATATAGCATATACAAGCTTCTTTCAAAACCTTCCTATTGGTTACAAAAATAGAATACGAGAACAACTCTCTTTAAAAACTCTTCATAATTAATATCAATACTAGGTTCAGAATCCTCTCCAAAGTTTCCATAAGCTCAGTAAAGTTGTGCATTAACCCTTACCTTGCAAACCTCCCCCGTCCGTGGCAGCCAGCAGCAGCCCGTAGCGGCCAGTGTGCTCTCTGTCAAGGCAACACAGCGCAGTGCTGATCTCGCCGCTCGTAGCATTTACTGTGAATATTGGTCGTCCACTTGCCTCATCTATCACATTCTTCTGCAGGGAGTACACCAGTCGAGCGTTCCCAGCTTCTTTAGGATCATCGTGATCGTGCGCTGTAACAGTTACCACTGGTGTGCCTGTCGATACACACACGCACCATGCAATTCGACGAGATCATTACATCAATATTGGTTCTAGGAAAGTCGATCATAGTGGGATCACAGTTTTTTAAGTCTTTTTTAGGTATGCACGCTGTGGTTGCTGCAAATAATAAAAATCTTATATGATGTATGGCCTAACGAAATCAATTCATTTTACATGTTCCCAAAATTTATTAATGCGTAAAAATTCATCATCAGTTTCATGTCGTATTTTTTTGAGCACGTAAATAACATTTACTTAATAAGTAAAAATGTTTTGTGTGTTAGAGTGCGCTCGAGAATAGTCGGCAAAAATGTATGCTTGCTTCTGTGAAGGAAATCCCAAAAAGGTGTTTTCTACGATGCTGATTTGAATACGACACGAAAAAGAAGGCAGTCTGTGTAGAGTTGAAAGAATAGGTAGTTAGACCATTGGAAGCAATGGTGGACTGACTTCTGGGAGAACATTTTTTTGCGAAGCCACAGCAAGTTCACAAAAGGAGCAAGTCTGTCGACCCAAATTTGTCTCGCAAAAATGTGTAGTGAGATAACGTCTTGCATGCTGTAACTCTTCAGGTCTCTGATAGTTGACGAAGGAAAGTGCGAGAAATTTTGACTCGGTATGAAAGGGAAACTTGAAGAAGAAGAAAACTTGAAAAATCATTCATTGAATCCATGAAGTAAAACTTTAAATTGTATTTCTTAAGAAATGCCAGTTACGAAGTTTGCAGATGTTCCAAGAACCGAATAAAACTGACGACAGAAGCTGCTAAAGTTACATTTTTGTATTATCAGATCCTTCAAGGCGTACATCGAGTGTGGATGACATGATGAAATTTTATTCCTCCCATTTTTTTCAAAATACCGTTTTTATGATAGAATTCGCGTGATAAATGAACATGTTTGCTTAATCTTTTGAGATGCAAAATAGAGATCATTAGCAGTCCTGCACTGCAGAAAAATAACAAGTAATAAATAATAGATAACTTGCACCAAGAACGTATGCTTTCCAATTACACAGTACGTCACAGTAAATTATGCACACAATATATAAATGTTTTCGGCGTATGCCTTCGTATTATATTGAGGTTTATCTTGTGGGAATTACGCAAATCCTCAGTAAGACTTGGCAAAGCGGCTACTTTCTAGTTAAACTAATTAAACTGTCATAGAGAGAGTTTATGCATCAGTAGATCAAGCTCAAATGTTAAATTGGTTTGGTGGAGATGAATGAACTCCACTGAACAGCGTTCACACATGAATTCAAAAGCCAAAAATTTAAAATTCATAGGTTATAATCTACTATAATTTAGAAATGATTGATGAGAAACAATGTCAACAAGTTAAATAAAAGAATTATAATACAAAAACATTATGAACATCAAACTTTAACTACAGAAAATAAATGAAAACTAACTTTTGAAATTACTGTAATGTAAAATATTACAGAAAAACTCAAATGGAACCAGAGGTTCCTCAGAAATTTTGATTAATAAGAGTGTATCCGTCGGAACAATGTTCACCATTCTCGACAAAGATTTTGAGACCCATCCATACCGCAAAAAAAAAGAAACAGCTGTTATCTGTGAGAACTGTGGACAGACGTCTCGCAAGGGCTAAAACCTTTTTCTCTCGTATCATCGAAAGCACGGTACCAAACCTCGTATTCAGTGATGGAAGGAAATTTGATGTTCAGCAAAAATTTAACGTTCAAAAGGAATCAATTGGTGTAAGACTGGTGAGATTGACACCCGGGTGTCAATCAAACAGCGGTGTCAGTGATGATTTGGGCTGCGATCACTGGAACCAGAATAAGTTCGTTGGTTTTTGTAGAAAAAGGGGTTAAAATTAACAAAGAAACTTACCGCAACGACATTCTAGCAAGGTCATTGTTAATTTATGCTATAAATCACTTTAAAAAACGGCAGTAGTAATTTGAGAAACACGCGGTACATACAATTTGACATAAAAAAGACAGGAGTGATTGGTATTCAATGTTCCCCATTTCAGTTTGTTGAAGGAATGACCTCTTTCATGGGCCAGATTTAAATCCTTTCGTTTGCGGCATCTGGTCTATGCTGAAGAATAAGATTTCAAGGATGGGTCGCAAAAATTTCGCGACCCTGAATTCAAAGTTGAAAAGGATTGGGCTAAAATCCCTCAAAAAATAATTCATGAGTCGTATAGGTCATTCTGTGTCTTTAACTTGCCATTGACGCAGACACCGAACATATAAAATGGGTTAATTTCTAACTATTACATACTTAACTATTATTTTCTCTTGGTTTCACTTATTTGTTTAATAATCATGGGATTTAAAAGTTGCAGTGTTAGTTATTAAATATTCCGTAGTGCATATCTATAATGCATTTGCGTGGTGCAGGAGGACAGAATATGTACAGCAACGTGTGATGAAAAACTGTAAATTCCCTCACTCGGGGAATCATTTCACTCTTGATTGTTCGACTGCGTTGCTATTGCGGATGAGTTGCCGACAGTCCCACGCTTTGCATTTTTATACTGGGATTCTGAAGCCTGGGTAAAATATCAATTTTCCCTGACATGTTGAGTGTGATTGCTAAAAAATAACAGTTGGTTAGCACTGAGGTCTTCAAGTCTACAAAAGCAAATAACATCATACGAAAAGAATCGCTTCTCTTCACCCGCTATCTGACGTTAATATACAGCAGTGAATTTTATTTTTCATGTCAAGGCACAAGAACCTCATCCGAACTAACCCCGAACAGTGCCGAAGCCTTAGCCGAAGCTAGGAACAGTAAATCATACCTTCAATGTATGTATGATACACATTGGCTACAACGATTAGCATCATTAGGCACTGAAAGTTGACGTGTATACTTTTAGTGGTCTTCACACAGGACAACTTAAGCAAAATGCAGTAGTCTCAGAAACGTTCGTTGATTCTTGCCTCTCCTCCTCAAATGCATGCTTCTAAGAAACACGGATAAGTACTACGAAAAGCGTCATCGTGGAATAGAATATGTATGGTTCAGTCTTTCTGTTGATCTCTTCTTTATTATTTGTATGCTAGTGTGTTGCTTGTTTGTTAGTAACGTCACATTAAAGTTATTGAATAGGAATAAGAAACCTATCAAAATATGCCTATTTCTCTGCATACGATACAAGATTGCAGGGGAACTAATGTGTTCAATATGGAATGTAGTTCATCAACAATACAGCGAGTTTATATTTTCATTGAAATCGTTCCATCAAAAATCGAATGTTTGCTCGCACTTCAAGTTTTTCTGATACATCAAACATTTCTTAAAAATGACAGTGACTAGTGCTAAAACCTGTTAAGGATAGCTGAGTGTACAAATAATCAGTATTGGCCTTCGTGGACTGACGCACGCACGTCCGCCTGAGAACCACAGTTATGAAGTACGCAATCAGGTGAGATGTATCTTAGCAGATTCCTACCATTGCATTCGAGTGGTTAGCGACCTATGCTTACGTTGCACAGGCCGTTGGCTCAAGCCCCACGTTGCGCTCGAATTTCTTCTGCTTGCAACGCAAGAGGCTAGAAGACTGATTGACCGACCGAATGACATTTTGACTACTTACTCAAACTTTCAGCTCATCTCTACGTGTCCCTACGAGGCTTTACCTCAAGTCATTACACACATGTAGAAGGACGGGAACAGTCACTGGGAGTATCACCACTAGTCTTAAGGCGTTGGCTTTAAGAATTAAAAAAAAACAATGTGCATGAATTGTATGCATAATTGGAAATATAGTTTCTATATTTTCTATTTTTCTATATGTCTCAAGGATTGGTAGTAATATTTTGTCGCAGCGGGGTGATTTGCTCAGCCGTTGGGCTGATGAATGAATTGTGATGTAAGCGTTTATGACTCGTGCAAGTGACATATGCCTCGAATAGCTGGTGAACGAATTACGCTGTTTATTGTAAATCTTAGTAAGCGCTCTGGCCGGGAGTCTTTTAACCGGATTAGCTTCTTTGAAAAGCACTGATATTTATTCACACGTTTGATGAGAGATTTAGGTAACATAATGTCATTTTACTTGACTGATTAATTTTTTTCACTTAATGGAAGTTCATCCACCGCATCGAGACCGTAGTCGTGTCTGTTAATTTAATTTAAAAGCGATCAATAAGCTTAATTATCGCTCATGGCTGAAAAAATCTGCAGAATTTATTTCTAAGCCATAAATTAAACGTTTAAGGAACAGCAGGAACTGACAGCTAATTTAGAATATTTATACTTTCGTAAGGGGCTATTTTGACACGAAACTTCAATACCACTTAGCAGAGACGTTCAATTGTACATTATTATACTAAGCTGTAATTTACACTGAATTACCGTCCGAAGAATCGGACTGTATGGCTGACATCATATTAAGCAAAATAGTCAATGAAATATTAAACGTTCGAGCAGTCTCAACGATTTTTGGTCTGGCTTTGAATCGGCAATTTACACAATCCACAATTAGACTAGATTAGCCAATTCACAATTGGCAATTAGACTGAAATCGAAGTATTGATTCGGCTGCACATTACCAAGTAAAGGAACTCTCGAATGTTAGTCCTTCTCTTTCTGTAGGTTGCACAAGCCAGAAGATGTTTTTATGTTTTGAAATTATGTGTTTTGTGAACGTGGCAGGACTGTAAAAAATTGCCAAAATGAAACTGAAACGTTGATCTTTCGGCTTGAGAGCGTGCACACAGAAAGAACTTGTGTGTGTTTTATAAAATTTGTTCTCAGTCAGTGAGGTGTGTTCAACACCTTCGTATTCAATTGAAGGTATAAATTTTCACTTTTATCGTGTTTACGCTCCCTTACATATTCTTAAAAATTGTGATAACCAAATTATCGTTTTGGTTTTATTATGGAGTTGTGTAATATCTTTCACGGTTTTGTTATATGTTCACTCAAAATTAACGTGCGTTTGATTTAGCACTTTACTTCATTAGCTTGGAAGCCTTATATAAATATCTAATTCTGGTTTCATCTCTAATTCTTATTTCTTAGTGATTTGGTAAATTGTGTGGTAGTAATCCCTAGAGAGCGGTCAATATTCTTGATGGTACCAAAAGCTATTTTAGGACCACTGCAAAACTATTTATATATTAATACCATTGTCTTTCAACATCGTGAGTCAGCAGCCGATTGAACGCTGCATTTTCAGAGTTATGTATACCTTACAAAGTTTTTCGATTCAAAGCCAAACAAGGGCACGCTCTCCGCAAACCGTCGAGTGAGTTTTTACCTTTTCAGTGCAAGTGCATCACATACACATGCAGACCAGATATCTGTATTTATTTCCTTCAAAGAGGGTCCAATAGATCGTCTGTGTGCGTGTGTCTCTATTACGTCAACCCAATAGAACCCGTGATCATAAGGAAATTATATGAAAAAATGTTGAGGTATGCTTCAACTTTTCCCAAAATTCTTGTTTCAGCTAATCCTGTTCTGGAGTTTGCTCGAATGGTTCTGAAACAGGACTTCAGGAAGTTTTAAATTATTTGTGGTTATGTTACTGACAAGGTAGAGTTAGGTGCGACTTCCTCGGATTAACGATGGAGGAAGACTGCAAATGAATGCAAGAGTCAGCCAATAATCATTTTCTAAACCTGTATTAGGCAAGCACATGGTGATGAAATGGTAAGATATGTGCTCATATTTTGCTTGTCAAAATACTCTTCCAGCTGAGATGGGACTTACATATGAGATGCTACTGCATTTAATAAGGTATCAAGAAAAACACATAAGAATGATGATTCAATAGCTTGTTACCACAATTTTTTGCGATTTCTAGCTTTTTTAACTGTTGTGCACAGTTTGCTTAGCACGTGCTGTCTTTTATTACAGAAATCTAATTTATAAATACACAAACTCTAGTGATTGCCGAAATAAAAACGGTTACAGCGTCATACACAAAAGATTTGAAACACTATAGTGTTCTGCCAAGTAGACGCTTCGATAGGAATTAAATTTTACGATTAAAGGTAGTCTACTAAACCATTAAAATTAAATTACGTACGTAATTGAATAGTTTAAATTCTTAAAATTTTCAAATTTTAGAGACATTTTTTGAAAAGAATGATTCATAGAAAGAGATTCATTTCTCTTAAACTCCTCGTTTTCGACCTCATCGACTAGTGCAGTCAGCATTATGACTCTGAGTGAGTCATAAAAAAGCAGTTCTGGTTGTATGGAATCAAGATTTGGCCGTGCTATGCTGCCGTGGAAAGTTTCTGTTTTTGTTAGGGTGAGCAGGGAGAGAAGTTCTTTATTTCAAGTATTTCAGTAGACGCGCAATATCTTGATATACATGAAACGAAAAAATGGATGCAAAATGCATTGTGAGTCATAAATATAACTGAACTAACGTTTCATGGCAGTGTAAATAACATCAGAGAAAAGTGGAGTTGTTGAAAAAGCTTTTTTCATTAAGGAAAGAAAAGACTTGGATGGAGTAGAGCATCTGCTTTCTAAAGAATAATTGCTCATGTCGCTGAAGCATATCAGAAATTAACATCAAAGTGCATCCTCATGAGACCGACAACAACATTTGGATTCTAGGGTCCAAAGAAATCTTGACAAATGCGCTTTTTACCGCCAGTTTTGCAATTTATCTTGAGCCGTCGTCGGACCGAAGAAACTACATGCCGAAGATTCCTATTATTTTTTTTGTGGATTTCCAAAAGCCTCTGAGCAGAAAATGATTTTTCAATTATGAATCATGGGTCATTGATCAGGTCTCAACTTTTTCTTCCGACTGATTGATGACGAGTGCTCTATTAAATCAAGTCTCATCGTGAGAACATGTGAACTTCTCTCTATTAACTTTTTGTAATCCCTCATCTCTGATCGCAGAAGTAGCTCGGGTCTCAAGAAAATATTTTTGTTATTTCCCGGCGTCAATGATCGAAGATGCTCCATAAAAGATGTGTTTTAAGAAATTGCAGGGACCTTAATCTCAAAAATTACAGTACGCAGAATTCGAGCTCAGGATGAAAGGACGTTTGTTTGTAAAGAGTTGTAGAATATGCACATCAGTTGAACATCAAGAGCAGCCATAGTCGTGGAACTGGATATTTACTTACAAAATAAAATTCTTATGGTTAGATAGGCCGATCGCTAAGCAGGTAGCTCATCATGAGTTTCTTGTATGCAAACTTATAATTTTCCAAACAACATGATGAATTACTAAACACATGTACTACATCACTACTGAATCTCTAAACGAGATTATACTGGAGCTATTCTATTTCTGAAAATAATGTGTGATATTTATCAGTCAAATGAACATGACATTGAACCTAAAATATTAATTGGTTTGTGCACAATAATACAAGTGGCTGCGTGCGATACAGTCACTATAGCAACCTGGTCATAGTACAGGGTGTCCATAAAGACTCCTATAAAAGTCTCTCATAAAGTCTCACAAACTTTTGTCTCTTCCACAAACAGGAGCCCTGAAACACACAAATACAAAATATGATTAAAAACTTTAATTAACACTATACACAATAGAACAAATTTGAATGAAATATCTTGTCAATTACGTTTGTAATAAATATATTTAGATGATAGAGAAACTTTATGTACACCCTTTAGAACAACTACTGCAAAAGTTCAGCGTTGACAGCAGGTCAGGAGCGCCTTGCTTAATGCTCCATAAGTTCAGATCTGCCGGCTAGCGAGAGACAGTCACGGATTTATGAACAGGGGGCCTGGAAAAATATTTCTAACTCGACTGAAAATGCACCTTGTAGTCGAGAAATGCTGTCCCGTAGTTGGTATTTATGATATAATCAAACAAGTATAAAAGCATTCCGTGTTAGTCCCTCGTGTCTTTGAGCTGACTTTTGGTTTATATTAATTTGGAATTTGTCAAAAGTATTTTCACGTAATAAAAAAGTATTCTAACATCCTGCAACTTATTTTAAACGAATAACATCGATTTATTTTGCCGTATATTAATTACTTTTCAATCATCATGCAACATTAAGTATATCTTTACACCGTACGCAACATTTACCAAGGACGAGCGAAGTTGCACCTCGTCTAATGTGCAAAGTTGAGGAAATACTGGAACCTTAATTGAAGTTTTAGGACGATATTTCCGGGAGCGGTCTTTGCAGGCAATTTTGAGGTTATAACTTGTCGTGGCTGCCTATTTTAGGGCGCCAACTTGAAGAAGAAGAAGAGGGCTCACAAGTGATTTCATTTGTTCAGTGCGACCGCAGCTTTTTAACCTCAGATTTTTTGTGTTATCTCACTCGGATACGGGAGCCCTGCGAGGTAGCAGCAAATTAAAGGATTGATTCTGAGATACCGTCTAATTACTCCATCCAGCGTGAGTCATACTAACATTGAAGAGAACATCTACTGCTGTTCGTTGAAGCTTTGTAAGATGGAAGTGTGACGCTTGTCAGTTGTTGCCGATATTTTTCTTACAATTGCATTGTTATATGTTTCATTGGCCAGCATTCATTATTGCTGTAATGTTGTAAAAAGTCATTTTAGGTATAACGTGTATTCACTTTATTGAATTTTTTGTCTCATGCTGTATTTTCTAATTCAAATTGCAAAGTTCCTTGAGTTTCTTAACACAGCTAAAGTAGGTAGTAGAAGTTGGTGGAGATTTTATTTAGAAAATATTATGTGTTGTATTGCCTTCAAAAGAAAATGCCGTTTGTTGTTCGTTCATAGTCTCATTATTGCCGTTTAAGTTACGAAAATTGCTGAATTTCTGGCGAGTGTGAGAATGAAAAGGCCAAGTAAATACAAAATTGTGGTGAGCTCTTTGTAGGGTCGGACAGCAAAGCTTTGAGATTCCAATTCTGTAGCTAAAATAAACTCCAATGAGTTTTCTTAAGAACCTGAGGAGAGAGTAGCGAGCTGTCAGGGGATTGATTTTGCAGCATGGCACAACTTAAGAACCTGAGGAGAGAGTAGCGAGCTGTCAGGGGATTGATTTTGCAGCATGGCACAACTTTTCTACTGCATTAGTTTGTAGTCAATGTTACTCGTTTCCAATTTCTTCCGCCACCAAACTTTGCTTGGGTTCCTGAAAAGTTGGAATTATGCATAAGTCTAGCGGGCTAATTTCGAGATAAAGGCAGTAGCGTAAAGTTTGAGCTTTTTTTAAGAAGGCCCACCAGTGGGTCACCATCACGACTACATTTACTTCAGAGGCACACAGTACAATTTCTGTCCTCCAGTGACACGTACTCGTATTTCCAACTGTGACGCAGAAGTTGTTTAATGACTGCTTATAAAGACTTACGGCACTTTATTGGATGAGCTTAAATTTGACATATATGGAAATTCAACTGATTATTTGTGAAGGAGAAATTGTGAAAAGCAACTTCATGTCAGAGTGATGTTTTCAACATTGTTTTGAGTTTATAACTATAACAGAACGATCATTCAAATTTTAATAAATTTGTTAACCGTTTGAAAAACTAATTATTGAATGACGACGCACATAAATGTGCAAACGTTACTGTCGAACTATTATATCTATGAAAAATCGATGTGGACATTATTATGAATGATGTTTGTCTGCTGATACATGCAGAAACTTTAATTTTGGAGAACAACAGAACTAGACACTGAAAGATAATCTCAAACACAATTAAAATCCAAGACGAGTCACACTTTTCTGCAGTTCAGATTCCAAGATAATCGTCGGAATAACCTACCCTTAGTCATATATGCCTTATTATGCCCCACATGACTCATGTAGTAACAAAGATCCACACGTTGTATGCCTGAATACTCGGCCACCAGAAGACGAATACTATTACTTAACCCGTGTTTAACTCTTGCTCTTGTTTCGTCTCATCAATGTTTGGTCTTCATACTGGAAGATACGACTGTATTTTGCCCGATGCCACTGAGGGCTTATCCAGTAGTTATGACAGTGATGGCACTAATTTCCTTTTTTTCATATCCCGTAGTGTGTTTATTGGCATGAATTTCTAACAATTCTACCTTAGAAACTGTTATCAGTCAAATTATGTTTCCTTATTTAAAATATCTCATTTTAACGTACTGGAATCTTTCCAATTAAAGCACGCTTGTAAAAATTTTAGTGGTAAGCTCTGTTTTCTTTCCTTTGCCAGTTGAAGAGTTGCAAAAGTGGAATGTGTAATTAAGAGTAAGTTTCAAGTCTATGAAAAGAATAATATTTGAATACATAGTATAAACCACGCGTATTTCAACTTGTAAATGCTTTTATTTTCGAAACCTTTGAGCTTGCAACTTGATTTTGTACTAGAACAAGTAAACTCGAAATTTGCAATTCATGAGGAGTGCTGAAATAAAATTTAGGACTGCTTTACAACTACCGCCCTAACACATTACTTTTGCTGCTGGCCTTCACCACACATAAGGTGTGTGGAATGTCTGCAGGTGGGAGAGTGATAACCTTAGCTCCTGTGCTCTGGATCCTGCCCTGCACGGCCTAGAATAAGGTTAAAGTGTTTATGACTGCGGTAATTACGCTGGTTTTGGTCGTTTGCGCGACAATTTTAAATCTAAGTTTTGCAGTGAATTCTTCGGCTCATTAAATATCTGCTACTGAATTCAACTGGTGCTATAATTCCAGACATTTCGAGGTCAATCAGTCCTTGACACCTTAGCGAGCGCAAAAACGTCCTGCTAAATTCAATCGACGCTGTTGCGCGTCCTTTTTTGTTCTGGCTAGCAGTGCTGCTGCAAACTTTGCTCTGGACGTACAAATGCCTATGACTAAATTCACTCGTAGAGCTAAGTTTTGGCTGAACTCTTTTACTTTCGACAAATCTGTTGTTAATCGTTCGACAAATTTGACTGTTGCTGAATCACTGCTATCATCAAAAGATACCACAACGCCGCTTGAACAGAGCAATTGCAGTACTAGAAAGCTACAGAGATGGCCAACTCTTGCAGTATCTAATGTTCTTTTATTACTAAAAGTATGAAGTTGTATTAATGAAGTGGCACAGTCCAGGCGTAGAGAGAAAATGTGCGCGAGCGGCTCCCTAACAACTACCATCTCAGATGCAGTAACAAGAGTAGCAACTGTGACTGCTGTTATAGCGTACTGTTCTGCAGGTATGTAACCATGTTATAGCTTACTGTTCTGCATGTATGACTGCCCTAATAAGTGCGGAATTCAAGAAGTTTACGCTCATAGTTACCATCGCTGGTAACTGTATTGCTTTACTTTTGACGTTGCTAATTTCAGTAGGTAACTCTCAGTTGATTCAAGATATCTTTGCTACGGTGTCTTTTGCTCTTATGATAAGTTTTTGACGCAGTGTGTGTTAAATCTGCCCCTTTCCTAGCAGTGAAGGTTCAATCAGCAACTCTTGCAGCAGTGTGTGTTGAATCTGCCGCTCTCACATCCATAGACAGCGAAAAAAAGGTGACGGAACTGTCTAATTTGAGCATGAACATTATCTGCCCGTATTATATACTATTTAGAAAAAAATTAGTCACTCAACTGCGTTGCGTTTCTGATGAAAGAACTAGATGAATTATTAGTTAGATAATTTTTAAGCCACTGGCTTCATAAAGTTGATTGTTAGTTGATGAATGCACTCGTGGATTTTAAAGAGAGTGAACGAGTCAGTGAAGGCGCTGGATCAGTCAGGGAGTACAGTGAAGTTCTGCCCAACCCACGAGCTTTTGTTTAGTCAAAGAACGAAAGCCCAATCTGGGAATGAATCTGTGTCATTATATATTATGATAAATGGTACAGAAAAAAAAATAATAATGTAACAGATTGTTGTTCTGAATAATAAAATTCTCAATAATCTCAAAATCCTCTTCGCTTCATATTGCAAAGGATACATCATATGCATTTTAGTGACGAATATGTTACGCATTTTATTTATTGATAAATTTGGGATGAAGCATTCAATCTACGAACTGTGTAATTTGTCTGGAGACGTGGAAGAAGCTTTGCCTGTGCTTGTGTACACTGATAGTTGTAGGTGAAGGATATTTATGACGTCTTATAAGATATTTTTCAAGCAATCCTGACGATAAATAAGACAACCGTCAGCTTGAATGACTTTCAGACTGGGTCAGGACTTGACTTGATCACTTCTGTACTTCTCTACTTGACTTCTCCTCGTTTGATTTTTTCAGATGAAGTGGAAATGTTGCTTTGAACTATTCGAGCATCACGTCTCGAGACTTTCATTGCTTTGCTAACTTCTTTTCATGAAAAATAATTTCGAACCATTGAACTGTCATCGTATTTTGTCGAAAATGTGGAATGAAATGTTTTGCTCTTGAGACGTTAGATTTTTCGATACTTGAACTGGATGGAGAACTCTTTTCTTTGATCTCGAGCAGCTTCTCTATTTGCCGGACACTCGCCTTGGACCACCATATCCGCTCTCAGGCGCTCATCCGCCCCTCTGTTATCTTGCTACTCTTGCCTCTTCCTCATGAGTGGGTGTAGTGCAACCAACCATGCGAGGGTGGATTGGGTGATATGCAATCAACCGCACGAAAGCGTAAACCGCAACGTAAACCAACCGCACGAAAGCGTATGCTGGTTTAGGTGAAGTGGAACCCACTATGCAAGAGGGTATTGTATGCAGAGTAGCCAACTATGTGTGAAAAGACAGGGAATAAAGCCACAACTGTTTTAATATGCAACCAATCAAGGGTAGGAAGGTAAAACTCGGTGCTATCAACTAGTTATGTCGCACCCCGTATTAGTTCTAGTAGCATCTAAATTTATTCCAACTAAACCTGGTGCTGTTGACCCATACTCTGTCCCACTTCATGACAACCAGTAATAAATGGAAACTAAATTCAGTAAATCTGCAGCAGATACGTGGAATTTTGTGCTCGCTAAAAATACAAAGGCATTATGCCTGACAATATAAATTTTCAATACTTCAAAGACAGTTTCAGTGTTACATCACCAGTGCTTCTTCTGATACTTAATATGTCCATTGCCACGAATAAATTTCTGGATGAAGGGAGATATTCCATACTCGAACATTTGCATTTGCATGAAGCTGGCGACGTCTATATTATGTACATCAAATTACAGGCCGATCAATCTTTTCTTTGTGTTATCTGAAATACTAGTAAAAGTATCAAACCAACTTTGAGCACAAGTGGACGAATCAAACTTACTTAATTAACACCAATATGATTACAGGGGAAATACTAGCACTCAAGACGCTCTACTTAACATCACCGAAAATTATACAGTGACACTGACTCAAAATATAAGTTTTTTGGTGCTGCTTGATCTTTTCAAAACTTTTAATCAACTATAATTGCACAAGTGGCTTTTTCTGAAAATCTCAGATTTAAGAATCGATTCTGGCGTTTTAGAGCTATCTATCAAATCGCTGTCATGGAGTCTACCTAGAAAACACAATGTCACCATGCTTGGACAACGATTTCGCCGTCCCCAAAAAACTACTCTCAGTTCACTTCTGCTTTCTATTTTCACAAATAATTTTCCTTCCATGCCTTCAAACTCGAGAATTTCAATGATAGTAATTTCAATTTCATAGACTATCAGCGAATCACAATGGCCGATCAACCATCAAATCAGAAATTGCAATTTAAAACTTTCATCGTTCCTTGGTTATTTAATTACAAGATTTTACTGTTGAAACTCGAACTTTCACATTACGTTGTATGCAACTCCTATCAAAGTAAACGTCTTGTGCAATTTTGCACACTTCGTTTAACGAAAACAGGACAAAATTTTTTATAAGCTTTGTGCAGAAAACAGATGATCAAGAATACAAATAACTCAAACTCATTACGTTGCAACGCAGTTTCTCACGACTACGCTGCAAATAAGACTTTGTAATTGTGGCTGTCATATTGTTGACTCTTTAGTACACCACTCAATCGCCGGAATAATTTTATTAAGATTCTACGAGGACTTCAGGGATTTTGGAAGGGACCACTCGCCTGCGTCAGTTACCCTCGTAACCACTCGTGCTGCGCTCCTTTTTACGACGACCACTCACTGGTCAGAGCTTGTTTTTAATTCTCTACCATGGGACCGAGGCTCAAAAATATTTCAGCCATTTCGACGAGCGTGAGCTCTTGGAAATTCTGTTTATTATTTGAATCACTTCAGTAAGTAAAATTATTTCTTATCTAAATACTCTTACAGATGTTGACATTTGTGCACAAATTTCTCTTCCGTGATTAACTTTATAACTTGTTATTTTTCATTTCTTCTATTTCGTTCCTCATTATGAGATATTTGTATTAAAGAATTTTGTATAGAGTTTTCTTGATGCTTCAGTTGTTCTCCTTATTTGAGAGCCAAATTGAAGGCGATTAGCTTTGCTTATAAAAATGACATAACTTGGTCATTTTTTAAGGCAAAAGTTTTTGTAAAATGGTGAACCATATTTTCATGATCCTTGATATCCAAAAATCGTTCTCAGACAAGCGAGTACCTACATGTTGAAACTTTGCCCTGCAGAGTAATACGAGTATTATGACAAGTATATGAATCTGAATCTGAATCTTAATCTGAATCTGAATCTTAATCTGAATCTGAATCTTAATCTGAATATGAATCTTAATCTGCGTCTGAATCTGAATCTTACTCTGAATATGAAATATACTTACCAGCAGGGGCGTTTTCAGGCACGGCAGCATGAACGACAGGCTTGGGGAAGAACGGCTTGTTGTCGTTGACGTCCTTGAGGTTGATCTGCACTGCCGTGACGGCCTCCAGTTGTCCGTCAGTTGCCGTCACACGGAGCTTGTAACGAGCGTGACCGTCCGGGCCATCGCGGTCAAGCGGCTGCCGGGCAATAGAGCACACATTTTATTAACATGCATTT
>VCRD01000180.1:273505-316695 GCA_006783055.1 Trinorchestia longiramus
CAATTTAGCAAAAACGGTGAGGATCTCAAATAAAGTTGGGCACTCTAATTGGAGAGCGTGTTTAATTAATTATATATTTTATGATGGTGGATTCACACTATTCCTAGTTGCCTCCAAATGCAGAGTAAGTTTAGACGGCAGGCATGAGAGATAAAATTTAACATCATTAATGAGAAGAAATGTATCCATGTTCACAATCACTCTAACTTATCAGACTTGCATTTACCATCGTCTTACCGCTTAGCGTTTAATTAATTTTCTAGAACATGATTTGTCCACCTTGCCCTCAAATCCATCAAAAATTTCATTTCGTGTGAAAGAACCATAAACGCTAATTTTCTACGTCATAAAGAGCGACGAAAAAGTTAAAAAATTAAGTTAAATCTATAGTTGGCATCGTTAGAAGAAATTCTTTTGCTTGGACAGATTCAAGACGGTGAGACTGAAATTCAGCGCTGCCTGACTGTAAGTGTTGGGCTTTTATGAACCGTCAGATGCTCTGCGTTGCTCCGTGCCTGTGCTGGCAGCGCGAGTGCAGAAAAACTAACAAAACTCAATGTATTACATCCTATAAGTCAAGCAGGACGAAGGCTGTATGGAATACATAAAACAATTCATCCAACTTATGGTATTCTCTAGGGAATGCCGCCTAAACCACGACCGCATCTGTAAAACCTGCTCTTCCTCACTCTTCCTTTCCTCCCACCCATCTTCCTCACGTCCAGAAATCTCAGCCTGAAAGAAAGAATAGTGCTGCCAATCTTGTCTTCGTTCGCGTGCATAGGATGGCTGCTGAGGGCCGCATATCAACAGGTCCTAGGGGTGCTATTTCTCATGTGAGCCTACAAAGACTGGAGGTCCCGTGAGGGCGTATAAATCCTGGCTGTCTTCTCTTGGAAATCTGTAGACTCTCCGATCAAGTTCACTCGCTACCAGGAGAGTCGGAAGACGCCGTGCAAAGAAAAATATTCACCTAGATCATAGGCCGAGGTCTTTCATGAGCTGTTGCCTAGCGCCTGTTGCTAATACAGACGTCAAAATACTGTAATGAATGCTGACATTCGTTACCACGTACTTAAACGTGCGATAATCGTCATGTGAATGAAAGTAAAGCAAATGGAATACATTTTCATCACAGTCTAAGTTAGGCGTCTACGCTATTGTATAAACCAGTAGTGTTTATCACTATTTTATCTGTGAAGGTGGCACATCCCACTAAACCCTGATTGTAAAACTGGGGCAGTTGAATCATTTCTGACTGCGAGGATGGCTGTATCTGGATAACATTACTCAACAATAGACTGTCAGCAACTCCAAAAATTGACTCTAATAAAAAAATTTCAATTGACATTATTCTAGTTCAATTTTGTCTATTTAGATGGAGAAAAAAGTGAAAAGAAATGCATGAGAAATGACGAAGTAAAACCTTATTTTCATAAGATATATTAACTGTTTGTTCAAATATTTATACATTACTCTGTTAACAAAAAAATGAAGACAAAAAGTGTAATTAATATTCCGAACAGGTCATAACATTCTCACCATAATTTATTCTCAAATAAAAATCATCATTATTAGAATTCATTCCTTCAGCTGAGTCGACTCCTTTTATCTTCTGTCTTATCATTCTGAATTACTTTCGTTAAAAAAATTATCGCCTACTTTTTCTGGGCAAAATATTAGAATTCATCCTAATTTGAATAGTTTTTATGTTTCACAATTAAAAATGTCGATATTTTATTTGCAATTGATAGTCTTAAATAAAAAAATTCAATCGTAAAATGCATTTTTCGCATATGATTTTTAAGAATCATATACAAGTGAACGCAAAGAGAAAGTATTTTTGCCATAGCGGCCAGTAGGGAGAGGAGGGACTATAGAAAAAATTTCCCTCCAACGTGATATGCACAACTATTTTCCTATTTAAATGTTCTCTCTATTGTCAGCATAGCTAACTCACTCGTACACGAGTAATTGAAGCTAGTAGTAAGGATAAAAATAGGGGCAAAACAGACTGACCTTCATCACATACACTGTGCCAGTGAAAGGATCGACGGAAAATGCTGGAATTTCTTCAGTAATATTACTCCTGTAGTATTTTTGCAACTCGCGGTGAAAAGGGGTCTTGAACAAGAGCGACGAGTTCGTCTGCAGAAGAGAGCTAATGATTGAATTGTTGGGATCCATGCGGCTTTTGGTGCTGCCAGAGAAAGACTTGTCGAAGGGATCGCTCCGTGTGCTCGACCAGTCAGTTTGGACGAAGTCGCTGCCTGAGGAGTCCCAGCTATCACTGGAGCTAAAATATCCTTGCGAACTTGAGGCTGTTGACGAATTGTCAATTGAGTGACGAAGACCGGGAGAGAAATCAAATTGTGAGGAAGCCGAGAAAAATGGCTCGGCATCTTCCGGTATCCCGTCTCCCTCAATGGAGTATCTGACGACTCCCCAACGCCCCGCGTCTTCGTCCACTGCCTCAACCTTTGGGGGAAAAAAGAACAGGCTTCATTCTTTATGATCCCTTTGTTATACTCGATACCTACTTGAGCACACTTATCATTTTGATTGCCCAGTACTGATGAGCTTTCGAGACTCTTAGAGAAGAAAGATGAAGGTCAAGGTATTGAAATAATAGAAAACTAAAGCTTAGTTATCGATGTTTACAAAACTTTATTATAATTTAACGCTAAAGCTTGATTTATTATACTTCTAAACTAGATTTACAAGAAGCACAAAATGAATTTCTTCTCGTATAGGAAACTTCGACTATTTTTTCTTTATTGAGATTTGTAATTTTTGATCATTCAATTTTCTATCCATTTACAGTCCTCGTGGCTATTGTCTTTTGTCAAGAATAGCAAGTTGACAAATATCGAATCCCTTTCATACTGACTTTGAGTCCTTATATTCTTTCAATGTCAGGGCAATAAGAACGAAGATTGACTCCATTAATATTGAAACGTATGCCCGAGTTTCTTATACTGAACACAACATGATCGCTTTTCCTACTTAGTTTTAAACCTGAGTTCAAAGAACATAATCATCAGAACTCGCTACATTATAATTATTGTTTGCTTCTCAACAGCTTGAAAAGCTTTATGGAATGGATTCACGCTGCAACAGTGAATGACGTTCTTTACACGACTTGTAAACAGACTTTAATGGCTTCACTTAGAAACATAGAAGAATAAAAGTTTGTTTTCGAAGGGTGCAAGCTTGTACTAGTAATTAAATTCTTCAAGAGATTTTTTCAAAATTTTAACTTTGTCACACACGGCAGCGACTGTCAGAAGCTGAATTACCTAAATGCGTTTAGTTCTATGTACGCAGAACAGAGCTGAAATAGAATAATGCATGAAAGTTTGCTAATTTCTGTTACGACAAAATATGAATTTTTCAAGTCCTTCACATTCAGTGTTGTCTCCTCGAACGCAGATTATTTTTAGAAGTTAAGCTGAATTCCTCGGTTACTTTGCTATTTGGTGTTTTTTCTCAGGTAGAAGATTAACATGGTATCGGCTCTGAGCTTCAATGCTGCACTCGTCCCAAACCTAAGTCGACATGAAAAACTGACTTCTTTTCGAACTGCAGCAGGGCTGTCCATGCTAACCTGAGTATATCAACCCTTGTGCGTCACTAAAAGGCAAAGGTTTTAGTGTTACCTGGAAGAAATAAAACTTGAACTCCATTGTTTGTAAAATCAACCTTCAAAATTTAAACACTGAGTTTCAAATACAGTGTTTTTATCAAAATTGCATAACGTTAATTCATTATTTGGTGCTTGCATTTTATCTATAAAATAGAATTAAAAATTTTTTGAGATACCCATCTGCCGTGGGATTCAAATCTGTGACAACATCAATGGAAAACAAGTTTGTTGGTCAAAATAACAAGCAACACTGTGCTACTGTGTTACCTTGCTCTTCATTGAAAAAATTATAATACCATGCAAGAATCAAGATACGTGTATTGCTGTACGATAATCTGTGACTCTGTGGTAAGGGAAAAACGAACTTTGTAATTTTGCTTTGTATCTAAATTGAGAAAAGCAAAGCACGGTAAGATGCACCTTATTATTATATTCCTGGCTTAGATAAGATACAGAATCGAACTAAATCTAAAAAGCAGTGTTTCTATCAATCAGCTAATACTGTTTACTTTTTGTACCATCAATTGTGTGATCGAGAAGCAAAGGGTAGAACTGGCATTTCTTTTCGTAAACACTGAACACATCATTCTAACTTTACTAATATAGTAATTTCTTTTTTTTAATGAATACAACACATCTGCCCATGAAACAACAGGTAGACGCCTTCCTATGTATTCTACTGAGTGATGGACTTTTTTATCTCTGCGTATTGTTTGAATACGTGTTCGTCTCTCTTATTTGTCAAGAAATATAAACTAAACTATTTCTCTACTAAAATAGTGACAATTCATTATAGTGCACCGAATCCTGCATCCTGTTGTACTTTTTTTGTGTATGAGCTCAGTTCGTTGTCAGGAAAGCTGTTAATGATTGTTATCGAAGTTAGCGTTTTGTTAAAGCTTTCGTCTCGTATGACGCTGTGGATTATTGCCTGTAAAACACGAAACAGCTATCTAGAACATGGACGCAATTCCCTCTGGTATATTGGGAACAATGCAGCGACAGCTGGCGTAACTTTCAATAGGACGTTACCTTGATCTTACTATCGAAGGCTAACACAAATTCAAAAGAGGAGGGACCCTGTAAAAATGTTGTGTTATTGGAGAAGTAGTTTCCCTTTATCATCTATTTCAAGTCTTAGGGAGGTAGTATGAAGAATACGTGAGAAATTGATGCTCTTTGATGCATGACTCTGAGAAGTGGAGAAGAATTTTCTCGTAATTCAGGCTCAAACTAGCAACACGAGTTTGGATGACTCTCGTGCAATATATTATGCGTGTGTCTGGCCAGATTGTAAACTCTCTGGGCGTCATACTTTGATCTACATTAGAGACTTGTTTGTTCCTGATAGCTACGTCTAGTTTAGGTCACCGACTGGACATGCATGCTGGCTGTAATGTGACACCACTGAGAGGACTGCTGCGAAGCAAGATTAAGGCGAGGCCATAATTTGTGGCATCCGTGATAAATTCTTGAAATACTTGTAGAGAACTTGCAGTATTATTTAGGTTAATTGCCTGTAGTTTCAAGGGAGTGAAGAATCAGGAGAAAAGTAGAAATTAATTTGATAGAACAAATCATGTACAATTATTATTTCAGTAGTGCATTATTTTGATAAGACGACTGCTTTTGTTAATTAATTCCTGTCATATCTTTTCGAGGAGTATTATACATTCAACATCATGATCACAAACTGGAAAGTGTAAACAACAGTTCATACATGGTAAAATATTTTACCTCTGTCTGGACGCACAAACAATGATCCGCTGTGAGTCCCAGTAAGACGGTAATGTATTTTTTACATATCACATTTGGACTGTTTATTTAGGATCGTGTGTTTTTCTCTTCGATTGAACCTATTTTCCAGCCTTCATGATCAGCGTACTTGAATTGGAATCATACTCGTACGAGGTGTTGTCTTACATTTTCCCTCGTGTAACTATTATTATGATCTTCTTTAGCTTCGGCAAATGTGAGTTACAGCTCTGATACATAAATTATAATGGTGTGTGCTTTCTGAATCCCGCACATACCTTGAAAGAGTGAAACTTTCTTTTCTCATGAAAAGTATAGTTATCTAACATCAATGAACGTAATTTTGAATAATCACAAGCGTTTAATCCGTTTCGCAGCAGAAAGAAACACGTTTGAATGAAGTTTCTTGATTCGCTGTACATTTGTTTCGCTATAAAACTCATTTTGCTCAGTGGAAAGCTATTCTTTTAGTTTCACTCCTTCAAGACTTTGGTGATCAGAAGTGCATTGATTTACATTCAGTCTTTTTCTACCAAAGCATTCATGATTGTTTTCTTCCAATTTCAAGAAAACAGGAGTCACTCAATGTTCGGCAGCTTTGGTTGGTGTCAATAGGTATAAGCACAAGGAAAAGTTTGATACAATATAAATCGGGAAGGAACATGGAAGTGCAAATCAAAAGGGCAGTAAAAGATGAAAATTGTTTCTTAATTCAAAACAATATTCGTGAAGCTGTTATGAGCTGCTCGAATACAGTTGTTGCATACGAATTTAAAAAATGTCACATTTGAAGCCTTTGAAGCTGTTTGTGATATACTGTCAAAAGTAGTTCATCTGGCGAATTTAAATGCAACGTATTGAACGAAAGAAAAATCAGTAGATCATACATTTGATGTGCTACTTTTTCAGTCTCAAAGCTCGGTATGCACGCGTGCTACTGAAACATCGCTTCACTTTGAGCAGGGTCTGTTTTTTGAGGGTATTGATCGCTTAAAATTCTAATGCCTGAAACCACTAGCCAGACTCTGATAGAATTTGAATCCTACAAAGGCCTATTAATTTATTCGATGATACGGGAAAGCTTGGGTGGGTGGCCCATTTTTCAATCAAGGAACATGAAAGCATAGGGATGGGCTTTCATTAAACTAACGTAACATCACATTACTGGTAGTAGGCAATAGGTAAGCAATGATAAAAAGGTGAAATGAAAAGGGTAGGTGAAATTAAGGAAAAAGCGAGTAAAAATATAAATAAAATTTTTGATTTCTGAGTATGCAACGAGCATCTGATAAGAGAGGAACATGTGCGATGCAGCACTGAAGTATCAATTCTAGGTTTTAAAAACGCACGTGGACGTTCAAAATTGTAGGGAATTACTTTCTAAATCCCTTTTCCGACTATGGAGTGACGGACGTTTTTAATGCATACAATAAAAGAATGCAGCTCAGCCGTGTTCATCGTTCAGTAACCGTTTTATGTAGACTTAGAATTCAAAAATGCTATTAGGTGCTCTAAATTGCACTTTTCCTGCCGCGTTTTAAATGGAAATCCTCAACATATTACTCGTACAGGGTGTCTCAAAAATGTATTTAAACTTTGAATGCCCATTGCTCATATATTTCGTTTCGATTCAGGTGTTAATTGACACAGAGGCAAGTTTAATAACTCAAATAAAAAATAACGTAAAATTTGAGAAAGTTGAATGACAGAAAATTTAATTTTCATCCATATTTAAAACTGCAGTGAAAGAATGAGTACATATTTTGGGACTCCCTGTAGTGGCAACAACGCCTTATTCTACAGGCGTCCATGCAGGGTGCATCGTTGGATGCGCTCCTTCTATGGTTGCTGCTTTCATGTGACTCTTTGTTACACCATAACTGCACATACATCTTGGCATTTTCTCACTATAGTGGCGGCGAACACTTACACAAGGAAAAACTTTCGGCCAATTTTGTGCGAGAACTTTTCCCCCGAAGTAACTTTCAGCAATGAGGACATGAATAAAGTGGGCAGCAGCCTGGCTTCCCAGCCTAACAAGTGACTTCCCGAGTAATAATGGTCCAGCATGGGAATAAAATCACGTGGAGATATTTCTGCTGACCAAATCATTTCACTCACGCCTAGCCCCTTATTGTGAGGTCTCGACCACATATTCATGACGACGCAGTTTGGTCAGAGAATTTTGTCGAAGGAAGCTGGGGCACCTCGCCCTGGAAAAAACGTTCTATAATGATGAAGGTCCTCGTCTAAAAAGGAAGTCTGCAGATAATGTTCTGCCAAAGAAGAACGGATGGAACAAAGCTTTCTCGTCTTCGTTAAAGGTTAACTGGAAAAACTTTCGTTAGAGAAAGCTAGAGTCTGCCACAGGGCACAAACAAACGATTTCCTCAGGGTAACCGCGAAAAACAACTCTTCCTAGAAATGAAGTCCTTATTAGAAACGGAGTATGCACAAAGTTCGAGCTCTAGACAACTCCCTCTAAAGGCTTTCGACTTCTGTTTGGGAGACCACAAGCTTCAGTTGCTTTGGCTGACGAGTTAGGGAAGGTCACAGATCTTGCAATATTTTAGCGTTGAGGTATGAAGAGCTTGAATACTAAATTTTATTCATAGGATGTGCACCAAGGCGGAACTTGAGTTCTTTGAGATACTTTTGAAAGGTGGACGTAGTAGAGAACCGTATCCGAGAAAGCGAATGTAATTTCAAGAAATTTCTGAGAGAGACCTTCAGTACAAATTTAAATCAGAAATAAAAATCCAGTACGTTACGTTCTGTGATTCGGTTCACTGGATCTCTACGTAAACCACAAGTTACATTGTTGGATATCTCGGAGAACAGAAATCATTATTATTTGATGTTGATATGTTTAACACGGTGAGTTATTGATAATGGATTTTTTTCCGAACCTGTGATCTGTACTGGTTTTCAATAAAATTATCCTTCAAAAATCACATGTATTCTGAAAACTTTATATTCGCAACTTTTTGAAGCTTTTGTGAAACGAATATGTAGCCAATTTATTTTTTGTACTGGACTATACTCTGCAGTATGATGATTTATTCCCTTTATGATTGCACGGTGATGAGTTTGACGGCTAATCCTTTTAGAATAGGAGTATGTTTGGAGCACACATCGTGCAAAGCTGGTAAGCCACCAACAATGCTGCTGCTGCAATGCACTTCGTTCTCTTTGTGCGACATCACTGAGGGAGCATAAATACATTTATACGAGCACAAAGACTGTAAGACTTAGGGTCGGATTTGCCTTGCGTAGCTGATTGCTCGAGGGCCGCTGGGATGACGTTAGTCATTCGTCATAGTTCTTCAGTTATGTGTTGAAAAATGGTGGAACTGTCTTGCTTGTCCACACAACAATTTCAATGGGCAGAGTTTGCTGCAACGTAAAAGTTAAGCTGATGAAAGAACGATAAGAGTACGTTGGACAAGAAGAAAATCTTTTGCTTTTCGAGGCCTTTGATTACTAATTTTAAGTCAGGGCCTTCTCTGTGTCCAATTTTTGTTTCTCGGCGAAGTATATCCTTGACAGAAGAGCTGAACTACTGAAGGATACTGCTGGGTATATTTGAATAATTTCGCTTCGGTCGACCTTGAAAATTATTATTGTCTTGGGGCTTGAGCATTGAAAAAATACAAAAGAAAATATGAACCTATTTTTTGAAGTAGTTAACGACACTGTTATTTATCTTATTCAGAAATGCAAAGCTAATCCTTTTTTGTTAAAGTAAAAAGCACGTGTTATCTATAAGAATTTGTAAAACATTAAGTGTTACGAGACCCAGATCCCGAATGTACTCGTACGTGCTAGTATAATTTAAATGCTGGTTTAACGTCAACTGCAGCATATTTTGTAAATTTTGTCAACTCTTCCAAGAAAGAGCAAATCTTGATTGAATCTAGCATAAAGTCTGACAGTATCGCAGAGTGTGGGTGACAACATTTTTCCTGACATGAAACAGATGGATCTGCTGTTTTTGTTTCAAGTGTCGAGATAAATGTTTCTCAAAATCTTCTGAAGGAGTCGTTAAGAAAGAGAGCAGAAAATTGTCCAGTTCTTCTGACCCAACAAATGCAATAGAAAAGATTGTTTTTCGTTTCATGCATCGTAATTTTATAATGACATGTATCACTGATGATTATTTATACCTTGTTAGATAAGAAAAAATGGATAACCTGTCATACAAAAGAGTTCATATTCATTCTATCGCTCACTTTCCTGCTGCAGAGAATTTGTGAGTAAGCTCGAGCATACTTGGGAAAGAGGATATTAATGGTCATGATGGAATTGTTCCAAATGAGCATAGACTTGAGTAAGTGTCGGCTTCATAACCTAAATAAATACTTCCTATCCAAATACAATGTCATACAACAGTTGAGCTCTTGATCCATATTTTTCTTCTTACAGAATACTTTTAACGTTTCTCCAAAAAATAGATTCACCGACGATGGATTTTCTACTTAACTCACTTATTCTTGAAAAATGAAAAATAAAGTTGACTGCAAAATCAATGAAATTTGAATTCATGAATATATTGAAACATGTGTTTTAAGTTCGACTTCAATATTTGGTAATTTTTTGTAGGTATGTTACAGATTTTGTTAAAAATACAAGCTAAATTAATTTATATTTTAGGATTTCTATTTATTAGAAGCAATTTTCCGCTCTGAAATTATCTCATGCAGGAAATTAGTTTCAATTAATAATTGAGAGAGCAAACAGAACTGATATTATTGTTAGTTTGAGTCTTTCATGGTAATTTCCTTTGTTGGACTGGGCCAGCTATTGTCGCGTAGCATTCGTGAGTAGGTAAGTCAATGAATTTCTATGCATTACTAAACTCATTCCCCAGAACAAAGAGTTATCTCAATATTTTTGTGCTCCTACACTGCGAAGTGTTTGTCATTCTATTGCTACATCACTGGGTGGAAACCTCACTGAAAACTGAGCTGTGAGGTATCACATGTAGGTGCTGTGGATTTCCTCGTAGAACGCAAATTATATTATCAGTGTTTTGCATGTTTATGAGGTTTCCCTACTTGAAGCTCATGAGTGATGAATCTCATAAATATATTCGTTACAATGAGCAAAACATCAGAGTTTCAATTGCGATTACAAGTTGTAGATGTTTTGGGTGCTGTTAAATATTTTTTATGAATTCTCTATTTCCAATTTACCTTCGCTGCATAGATTCAACTAAAATTTGCATGAGAACGTGAGATTTTAATCCTGTAAAAATGGCGTACACGCGTCCTCATATTTTCAGAACTCCTCATTTGCTCTGCATGCTCTTTGATCTTCTGTTGGACAAGGGGGACTTGGGAGCGTGTGCGCTGAGTGTTGACTATCATACGAGAAAAAGTTGTAGAAGCATTGAGTCTTTCTCTTTTAGCTTTATACAAACAGCCAAACCTCAAAATTGGAGGAACAGAGAAGCTTTTTTTTCTGCAGCATATATGAACTTCTGTCAAAAATAGTTGCTAGTTTGACGTTTAGGGTGAAAGAAATATTATGCCTTAGCATTATATTTTTCTCTTCTCTAGATAGGTGCAGTTCTCAAGTCAGGATCTCTGAGTAGACTCTAAACGTTGTGTCCCTCAATGCTCACGGTAAAAATACCGATGTTTGTCTAATTTGTTGTCCGTGGCTTACAACATGAGGTAGAGAGGGAATTAAGAGCTTCTGCTTCTAAATTACTTTGCTATAAGTACCATAAACTCCAGCTATAATGGGATGTTGCTTTGGCTTAATTACAATTTTTGCGCGTCGCATTATAATTTGCTGGCGAGCTGGACAGGGTGTGCTGCAGAGTGAAAATTCGTGATGATCCAGTGATAAACACAAGCATTGCTGGCTGATATCTTTGCTTGCAAGAGGCAGTCCTAAGTGCCGACAACTTAGCGTCTCTCGAAGGCATAAGTTGTGCAGGATAATGGCTCTAACGCTTCATATCGTTAATACAAAGTAAACCCCAGAAAGAGAAAACTTGAAAACTTCCCTATCTATATGCTCTTCTCATCAAGTGGTTAGCTCTCTGGTCGGTGCGTGAAGTAGGTGGTCGCTCTTTGCATAACATTCACGTTGATGAAACGATGATTTATAAAAAAAAATTTTACCCTAAGGGACAAAAATTAAAGGTTGCAAAAGAATTTAGTCACACTGAAATTTTTTAACTGTACTCAATGCCAATGTTTGCTACCTGTCAATATTTCTACCGCTATGTCTAATGTTGGCTAAGTTTTTTAGAGGGTTTACAGCAATGCAATAATAATTGCATGATGCAAAATAACACAGATACTATTCCAACACAATTTAATAGAATTTAAACTTTGTACATAGTTTACCCCGTGCACGGAGATCATTAGTGAGCGCTGCACCACTAATCTAAAGAGCGCTGTACCGCCTCCAGTAAACTCACCGCATAATGTCTGAGCAAAGCTACTACACGACCTGCAGAATATGCTGTCATCTCCTTCTTAAAGAGGCCTCCACCATTCCGACTCACGGGAAATGCTTACCTGAAATGAAGGGCGCTATTTGACTGACCTGCAACACGGGCTTCGGGATATGCCTGTCATCCTCTTCCGTGATCTGCGTCTCGTAATGCAAACGCCGGAACATCGGAGGGTGGTCGTTGGCGTCAGCAACACGGACGAGAACCGCCGTCTCTCCACTGCCTCGACTTGTGCCGGCAGACACGCGGAAGAGATGCTGTTCGAGAAGCAGTTATCATTGATAGGCAGGGAATGGTTGCAGTGGCAGTCTTAGTCTCAGTGGATATAAGCATGCAATAAAATATTATGCTCAGGAGAATATCCTAAAGGACAAATACAGCGACTGTAGTTGTGGAAATCTAGTAGCAGAAAAAATTAGTCACAATGGGAAAAAACTCATCCGAGGCGAGAAAGGTTGGTATGCGAGATTTGATAATCGGGAAAGTAATCTAATAAGAAAACAAATGTTCAAAATATAATCGAATCAAAATTGTAGAAGAAAAAATTCAAGTTACATCCCACACTTCAGTTTCAGAATTTAAATTGAAAATTCATGCATTTTACAAAATGGAGGAAACTGTCACAGAATAGGGAGAAGTCGGCCAAAGGATTGTGGGCGCGCGACAGTGTAAATTTTCAATAAATTTAATTAAACTTTCCACTTAAACCCCTTGTATTCTCTTAAGCCCGTTCGTTCACAGCCTAGAAATTTAAACGTGAAGGTTGTGTGGCATAAATATTTTGCACGAGCATGTGTCCAGCTCTTCTGCGTGACTTGAAAGCGAGCACATTGCATTAGAGGCTGCAAAAACGCGCGTAAGATATTTTATTCCTTCGTTTCAGAATTTAATGTACACGATGAAAATATATTTACCGCACCTGGTTTTAGAACGAGAAATAGTTTATTCGGTCACTGAGATGTGAGCTTAATTTAAGAAATCAGGAGTAGTGTTGATAATTTGGTTTCTATGATTCGAAACAAGGCTTCTTCCGAGAGAGCTTTCAAAATGAAGGCGGTTCTCATGTTCACTTCAAATGTGGGACTTCGACCTCATATAAAATTAGGAACAAATTGCTTCCTGATTATATCAACTTAAATGGCTCGTGAATTCAAGGCAGACAGTTTTTTGTTATTCATGACACTAACCAGAGAAGTTTTGACCTTGTAAGGTGTTTCCAACTCCTGGGGCATTCTACCGTACTTTATGACGAGACTTTCTGAGAAATGTTTTCCAAATTAAATTTGGGACACTCAAGCAACTCATAAAGCACTCATATATAATGTAAGGGGCTAGTCTCTTCCTGAGCATTTCTTCAACCTTTTTCCTTGTTTACAACACATTTGGGCCTCTACATAATGTATGTAGAGAACTGACACTGAGCGCGGAGACAAAATTCTGAAATAAGAAGGAATTAATAGAGTTGAAATATTTAAAATTTATCAGGTGCTTAGCGATAGATTACAAAATGTGATACCATATTTTATATCAAACTTCTATCTCGCTCACGACAAAATGAAAAACTTCCATAAGAAGTGTTATTGTATTTTTCCCGAGTTATTTGTTTGTTCTTCTGTGAAAGAACATTCCAACGAACAAAAGCTTTTACGTTCTAACAAGATGGAAAACTTCTGGCTGTACATCTTGGCATCATAAGGAGGAATGTGTACTCAATGTACATCTTAAGAAAAGAGCTAAATTTTGATGAAACATCTACATGCTATGTGTAGATTAAATGAGACTTTACATAACCATTTCTCTTGAACATATAGCATTGATAAGACTTTACCTGAAAGTTTCTTCTACCACGACTCGCATAGAGATTTTTTTCCCGACTTGCGTTGTCTGCTACGCGTAGCTTTGATGAGGTTTTACTCAACCATTTTTCCGGTTTCGAAAACCCTTACGAATTTTTAAAGACATGTTCCGTATACTACGCGCAGCGTTGATATAACTTTGGGGGAATGCTTCGTCTATTAACAGTAGATAACATAGCGATAACACAGTAGATACCACCAGCTTGGTCGACTGGTGAGCGAATCCGCTTGCGAGCGGGACGACCCGGTTTTGAACCCCACTGCCGCCATGGTTGACACGGCTAGAATTACGGCATGGGACTTGGGTACCGACCCATGAATGGGCCAGAAGGTTCGTTTCTATCGCCTCCATCTATTATATTACGTGTACTTCTAATAGATACTTCATATATTCTATTCATGACCTGCAGACTCGGTGCAACTAAACGTGAACATATTTTCTGGAGATTGCACCTGCTTTTATACGTTATATAATGTAATTGTTCCACTTTCTATATGCACATTAGAAACATGAGAGCGTTTTCTGCAACTCGTGGCTATAATTATGTTATGCAATAATGGTTTTTTTCTACATTGTAATATCTGAAATTCCATTTCATCGTAAGTATCCTTGCATTCATAAAATTTATAACCACTGCTAAGTGAGATTAATTCAAAAGTTACCAAAAGAGGCGTTTCTTTCGGTAAGCGTATAAAATTATTTCAGTTTTGTCACACAATAAAAATCCACCTCGTTTTCAATCTCTTTTTCATATGAACGAATGTAAGCCCATCGAAATGGTCATACAGTACCCTAAAATAGTGATAGTAATCATAAGAGCGCAGTTTGAAGAATACGGAACCTAGAAAACTATTTCCGAGTTGAGCTCTTCCAAGAGATCTTTGGTCAATAGAGCTGTGTGAGGACGAGCGTTATCGTGACGGAGGATACAAACTTTTTGTTAAATAATAGGAGTCTTTTTCCTGATTGAAACGGTTATCGAACAAAGTTGATCGCAGTGGATATTAACAATACTTGTTTGAGTATTGTCTAAAAGCTCATAAAGGAAAGTTCTTTCGGTAACTCACAATGCACACAGAGTGATTTTCTATAGAAGAATTTCTCCTCACGGCTGCTAAGCAGATCTTATTCTTAGACTAATCCATTTGCTCTTGGTGTTTGAAGATGTGTTGTAAGCAACGACTTATAAAAATCAACACTATGTTACAGATTTTATGGAGGCAGCCCCTGAAGGATTCATTTAAAAACTGTAAAAACTTTACCAATTCATTTCAGTTGGCGTAGGATAGTCCGATGGCTTACGTTAAATGCTCTCCATGTTTCCATGAAGTAGTGATAGAATCTGCTTTGAAAACAGCTTCCAACTCCTTAGAATTATTTATTTGAACAGCATTTTTCTAAATGCTCTGTCTTTCAAACAAAAATCTCATTTTCAGACAAATATAAGGGCAGACGCAGCTAAAAAATTTGAACAATATTTTTATAATCTATCAAAAAATATATAACGACTCATTCTAGCATTCTTTGACGATAAGAGGCTTCATATCAAAATGTAGTCTAAAGATTTATTCGAGAGAATCGAACTTTACTTTCGTTCCAATATGGTATTTACCCGGGATGCTCAACGAAGTAAACGAGATCGTTGAGGTTTTTAACATGAATAAATTGTAAGTTAACGTACCAAGGTTTCAAGATAGATAACTCAGACCTCCAAATTGTATGGAATTGCAAAACATGGCTAAAAAATTCATTTCGATCATTATCGAACGTCGGGCTTTCAACAGTGCAGAATAAACTTTTTTGTGAATGTAAATGTTTTGTAAGCGTTTTATGTCGGGAATCAGATATTATTCTCACATGTAGGTACATCATCATTTTCAATTAAAACCATTTTACATGTTTTTCAATATTCTACTGCTAAGAAGTGTGTTATCCTAATGATGTGCAAATAGTGCCGGATGAATTTGGCCTTTTGACTGATTGTTCTAAAATACTGGCATTGACAATACTTTTTAGAGCCGAGTCTCTCTGCTGGTTTTTAGAGTTATCTTTTGATACAGACCAATGTTTTCTGAAATTTAATGGTTGGGGCCATGAACTTTTAAAACCCAACAGTATTTCTGTAATGACAAAATATGTAGTGAAGTTTTTAGGTTCGATTTTATCCCTTTACATATGTAGGATTTTTGTGAATTTATAAAATTATTTTATTCAGTTCAGATCAATGATGTTAATGCACGCTTTTTTTCGTTATTATCATGAGTTGATACGATAGTGTCGTAATCATTTACTTTTTGATTATGTCATTCGTTCTACAGAATAACACCAAATTGTTCATATTTTATTCTAATTCATATGATTATTGACTATTTTTGGATTTCCATCAGTTTTTTTGTTGGTTCAGTTGCCACAGGTTTTTTTTTGTAACGTAATCAATTTTTCTCGCCCCGCTGGTATCATGTGTACGTGTAGGGACACTCCGTAAACTACGGTAATACTAGAACTTTACCTGTTTATTTTGCTCGTAGTCCAACGGCTTCACCAGCCACAGCAGGCCAGTGGTGGGGTCAATTTTGAACCACTTGGTGGCATTCCTCCTGAACCCCTCAACCAGACTGTAGTGCACGGGGTCACCTGTCACACGTACGATTGTATGTGTTACTGAAGCAAACCACGAGTTAAGATTCAGATACCAAGAATAAGAATATATATGCTACTTTCTAAATCTACAGGGTGTCCCACAAAAATGTCCCCTATTTTTGGATAAATTATACCTCCAGTTCAAATTGAGATATTTTGAGGCTGTTTGTTTCATGTTATTGAAAATTTTGTTTTTATTCAGATAAAATAAAATTGTTGTTATCTATCGAACATCTACTGCACAGTAGGAAGTTGAATGAGCAGAGGTGGAACACGCTTTGTGATAAGGAATCATTGAAATAACATTAATGATATTTTTCTTCATTTCCAGCTTCTCTCTTCGTATTTTTTTTCAAAAACATTTTCTTTGTGTGGATTAATAGATCAAAACCTTGTATTTTGAGCATTAACATTTCCATTCATAGAAAATGTAGCTTCATCAGTGACTACTAATCTTTCGATGAACCTTGGTTCTGTGTACTGTAGTAATACAATTGCAATACGCTCTTTGCTTTGCGTAGTTAGGGGGCAGTAGTGCCAGAACTCCGAAATCTCAGCTACGAAAGCTTTATATCCCTAAAACAAAGAAGACTGCGAGGAAACTTATTGAGACCTTTAAGTATCTCAACGGCCTTAACAATGTTACCCTGGAAGGGCTTTTCGAAAGAGACGGTAACGTACGAACCAGAAATAACGCTCAAAAACTATTATTAAGAAACTTCAAGACATCTCAAGCTATGAACTTTTTTCCCGTTAAAATTGCCGCAACTTGGAACCAGCTGCCAGAAAACATAGTTTCTGCTGGCACTGTGAACACATTCAAAAATCGTCTCGATAAATTTTGAATTACGAACACCCCCAGTATTATTAGGTATATTATATGTACATCGTACTAACTCTATGTCCCTAATTCCTTAAGGCTAATGTATGATTGAGATAAATGTGCGTGACATAAATGCCTGTGCGTGAGTGACGTGCATGCGCATGACTAAATTGACTAACGTGGTTGAGGTGTACGTGCATGACTGATGGATTTACTTTAGACGGCATGGGACTTGGGTATCGAACCAAGAATGGGCCAAACAGCCCGTTTCTATTGCCTTATTCTATTCTATTCTATTCTAATTGATGTTTTATTTGCATTTTGGACGGATGAACACGAATATCTTCCTGTAAAATTATTTGGAAGGTTGTCTTTGTAAGATCGCTTTCGTTGCGCCTTACAGAGGTTCGGGGATTTTCTGTAATCAATTATCGTACAATTGCAATATTATCTTCAGTTCTTTGTGTTATTTTTCTTCCTGTATTTCCTTTGTTTCTGTTCACAATATTTCGATGTTCATTAAATTTCCTTACTGTTCGATAAACTGTTTTCATATCGGGGGAGTTTCTTTCAGGGAACTTTTCGTTAAAAGCTCTTCGAACTTGTTCATAACTTTTAGTTGCTTTAAATTCTAAAACAATAAAATTCTTTGATCTTTAGTGAGCAGCATTTTCGAGGTCTCAACTTTTGAAAATAAAGAGGAAAATTTCTAACTCACAAATGATTTAAATACTCGTGCGTATGTAGGATACAATTTTTAAATAATATTAAAAATCATTGAAATTACGTATAAAGATTTGTGCCATGTTTCTATGATTTTTTGTCACAAAGCATGTTGTACTCTTGTTTATTCAACTTCCTACTGTGCAGTAGATATTCTGTAGATATTAACAATTTTATTTTATCAGAATAAAAAAACAAAATTTTCAATAACATGAAACAAACAGACTCAAAAGATCTCAATTTGAACTGGAGGTATAATTTATACAAAAATAGGAGGCATTTTTGTGGGACACCCTTTATAAGCTACCAATGATTATTGCCATAGAAAATCGCGAAAATTTAACCGTGAATGTACACTCAAATGCTGGAAACGCCGATAGGATTTACTATTGAAGTAGTTCTCTAAATTAAGAATATTATTAAGGTGTACATTTGTCAGTCATACATCCATGATATTGCAGCAGGAAGCAGATACACTTAGCTCTACTAAAACTGTGGGTTTTGTAAGTTTTTTGAATGAAACCCCCAGTTACCATTCGTGTTCTGTAGCATTTTAAGCCAGTTTCTCTTCATTACCAACATCAACGACTTTGACGTCAGAATCATCAACGAAGTCAAGAAATTTGCTGACAACATGAAACTCTGTCATAAAGCGTTGACCGGAAAGACTCAGAGTATCTATTCAATCAGACCCTAATCGTCTTCTACAATGCACTAAACCCGGAAAATGAGTTTCAACATTGATTAATGTTCAGAAATACACGTTGGTGCTGATAACTGACATTTACAACACACGATGAATAATACACCTATTGAAGCATTACAGCAACAAAGAGATCTTAGTATTATTAGCACTGAAAATCTCAAGCATGACAAACAAGTGAGAAAAACATCAGCAATGCAAAAAGGATCCGTGGTTTTATTCCAAAAAAACTTTGAATACAAATTAAAGAACATAATATCATCACTCTATAAAGAGCTAGTCCGGCTACATCTGTAGTATATGTATGCTCTACAACTCTGGTCTTCTAACCTACGATAATACATTACCAAAATGGAGAAAATTCAGCGTAAAGTAACGAAAATGATTTCTGAACTCATCAATCTCAGCTATGAAAGCCTTCTTCATTAGCTCAAAGTTTCTACTTATATATAAGACAAAAAATATCTCATAAAGGCCTATAAATATTTCAACGGTTTTAACGATGTTACCCTGGAAGGGCTTTTCAAAAGATACGATAATGTGTGAACCAGAAATAACGGCCAGAAACTAATAGTAATTAACTTTAAGACATCCCAGGTTATAAACTTCTTTCCAGTTAAAATTTCTGGAACTTGGAACCAGGTGCCCGAGAATATCGTTTCTGTAGGCTTTGTGAACACATTAAAAAATCATCTTGACATATATGTGTTGGATAGGGAGTCCTTAGTGTTATAAAGTATCGATTCTAAATTTTTTACTCCCGAAACCTGTGTATAATTGCAGTACATGTGTGTTACTAAACACCTGTGCTACATGAAGGTACTTGTGAGTGACTGAAATCTATGTGCGTGATTAATGATTTAACTTTAGCAGGCATGGCCCTTGGATAGCAATCCAGGAAGAGACTAAACGACTCGTTCCTGTTTTCATATTCTGTTCTATTCTATTATTTTTTATTCCCGTTTAACTTTAAATTTAGAGAATTATTGTCGTCGTAATTTCGACCGACGACATTTATGGTGAACCTACAACCCACTCAGATGATTCGAAGAAAATGCTGTGCTAAGGTTGTATTCTTTTTAAAGTAATTCTAGCTAAACATTTCAGACACGGGAAAATGTGACATTCACAGTAAGTTCAATGAAGTTATAAACACTGGTAAGACGAGAAAAATTATTCCTGGAGACATGTTCATTTTGAGTTGACTATTCATGGAGTTATTCCTCACTTTTTTTAGAGCAGAACTCATTTCGTCCTTAATTGACGCGTCGTTGCTACCACTGCTTGTTTTCCAGAAATCTTCTACTCTTAATGAAACGTATTTTTCTCGCTTTTTTGCTACTTGCATTAGAAAGTCTACCTCTGTGCAAAAGTAATTTAGACGTCTTTATGCTTAAACAAATTAAGTAATAATGTTGATATAAATTTGTACGACACTTATGCAGAAAGTCACGTACAGAATCTGGTGACTAAGTATTCCAGCAACGCAGGAGCTGCAGAGAGACAACAAACTGAGTAGTAATGCAGTTTCGGCCACTTCATAGCGTTCTGAACCTCATTTTTGCCCGGTGATGAGGAAGTTGTCGCTGTCGTAGTTCTTGCAGGAGAAAAGTTCTGCTGAAAATTGCGCTGGAGACGAAGAGGGTGGTAATTAAGTTATCCAATCGCTATTTGGAAAATAATTCGCATTTGACTGGTGAAAAAGAAAAGAAAGGAAATTAATCATTGAGTTCTGGTCGAGCCTTTTCTTGCGGTAACAATGAGAAAAGTCTAGTCTTCTGCTGGGTGCTACGACAATGTCTGCTGACCGACTGCTGGAAGAAACAAAAGAAAAAGAGTGGCAGACTGTATTAGCTGACAAATTGCTTTGCACGCTAGAGAGCGAAGATGAAAGAGGAAGAAAGTCATTTGAGTTGTGCATCTTCTTTTCATAAGGAAGATGGCTATGCGAGCTATAAATAGCTTTTCCAATATCTTTTTTACTGTTTCAATGTTTCTTTTACTACGGTTTGATCCAATGCAAAGAATGGGACACCCATACATGTATAAATTGTTTTTGATCTGTCATCGTATTAATAAGAGATGAAAGAAGATACACATCCAAATCGTTATTCAGTAATGTTAACTTGGTGCGATATTTTTTTTAAATGGGAAGAATGGGGTCGACTATTGGCATTAAAAGGAGTGTGTAGAATGAAGTAAAGTCCTTCAGTTCCCGTTGCAGAACAGTGTCTGCTGGTGTGGCTGTCCTTTGAACCAAAATTAAGGTGGTGGATGACTCATCACTTACAGAAAACATCACATTTAAAGAAGCTATAATTTCGACCCGTTAACAGCTTCATGTTTGTAGATGTGTCCTGTTTACAATAGATAAGGGCTAGAACGCATATAACAGCATTGAGTTTGTTAAGAAATAAATTTTAATAAGTAGATTTATATAGCTCAGGCATTATCACTTGAATAAATAATTCGTTTCTTAGTGAGGTTAGTGAAAGTAGTACAGGTAAACATCTGTATCTGGTACAATTTCATAAAAAATGATGGTTCATAAATGTAGACTCATTGTGCGTGCTAAATGTATTGCGTAAAAAGCGTCATGTTAGATGATGACCACCACTGATCGCCGACAGCTACGAGCTAAAACAGAATCAGTACAATAACTCCTACATCGACTGTCGGCCTCCGTTCAAGCTAGAGTCATACGTACATGCGTCCGTTCACAGTTTGTGTAGCTCCATTCTATAACGCAGATGTCAGAGCCTTGTATCACCTGTAGCGAGAAATTCCTTCCTCTCAATTCCGACTTGTACCCAAGGACCATTCAACGAACATTACTCACACAGATTACAGAGATCGCGACGCACACTTCATGTTAGACAAATGCGTGGCATGCGTTCCTATAGAATACACCTTCTGTTTATTCTCTTTTTGGTTATTCTTTAGGTCTTGCTGCAAACCATTCATCTTTTGGGCAGCACAAATCATCGTTTTTCATGAGAAAATACCTACCGTGATGGTAGAGGACGATATGTCACGTCATTCCCGACACTCTCGCCCACATAAATCAATGCTCCAAAACTTGAGGTGTTGCTTCTTCTAGAAGTGAAATGAAGAATCGAGATGCATTGCGTCAAAAGTGAAACTATCGAATGAATCTAGAACCTTGAAATTTTTTTTCAGTTCCTGAGGAAAAGACGACGCTTGGATTCTTAATCACTAACTGGAAATATGGTTTTCTGATGTTATTTGAGTTATGCGGGACACTAGAACTCGTGTATAAGAAGAATCATTGACCTTTCACACCACATAGTCTTACAATAAAAACTTTCTGTACGACCGCAGTGATCACATGGTACAAACACGGACACGGCATCGTCTCACTTACTGAAAATTAAGAAAGTATGATCAATGTAAGCTTTTAGCCCCGCTAAATGCATTGCTTATTATCAATGTTCGTGTGGTGGAGGCACGAATAAAACTTAATAATGAAGAGCGTTAAGTTCGATTATTCTTGATTTTCAAGGACGATAGAGGGCGTTTTAATTCGAAAATAGCTCTTGCTCGTTAAGTGCCCGCATACAAGACGCAACGCTGACCTGGAAAGCATGCTCAACCCTTGGAGGTCATGAAACTCAAGAACTGCTTGATGTGAAGTCCACAGAGCTCACTAATGACGCGCGTCTCTGTAGTGCATCCTTAGCGCCTAAGATGAATGCAGAGCTTAAGAAGTTAGCACTTGAGTGCTTGCCCTTGCAAGGAAAATTGTCGAGGTTAATGACTTTGTCGTGGCTAATGACCATGTTTTAACAGCAAGGGTTGTGAGTGACTACCGTAGTTTTTAAGCAAACTCTAAAATTTGAGGGCTGAGAAAGTAGCACCGCTCAGACGCTCGTAATTTCGGTGAACATTTTGGTGTAAAATTTTGAAAGTTTATCCCTTCATGAGAAGTGGTAACTTCGCTTACAACAGTTGCCCTCTAGATATGGGGTAGGGGAGGGAGGAATACAAATATTACAACAGCAATTATGTTTATTTGGAACCTAGGGTCCCATCGTTGTATGTGGCATTGAATTTAATTCAAAAATGTTTGCATTTGCAACAAAGAAGGCAAGAAATTTCTATTGCTAATGCATATGCGTATTGCAAGCAGAAAATACGATAAGAGCCTCATAAAATGTTAAACACATTTTCAAAACCATTTGCTAGTGTGTGTTAGAAAATAATGATTTTCTCAAAGTTTATATTAGTATAAAAGGATAATGTATGATATACGAAGGCCAAGAGATTGTTCCTTTAATTTTTTGTTTAACGAAGGACGAAGTACAGCCCAGAACGATGACATGTTCGTTGAAATGATTCAAATGGGAAGAAATTAAATACTTAATGCAGAATTCATCTAATATTTGCTGGTATTTCCATTAAGGAGTAATCTTAAGTTTTGACTAATTAGAAAAATTTGAACACAAATATTTTCACTTAATCATTAAATTAAAGCTCATAGCATTAAAAATTTAGGCGATCCAAAATTAATTAGAGTTTCAGTACTGCCTCGCTCTTTTATGAAATTAAAACCTGAAGCCGCAGCGTCGTTAAAGTATTGCGACAAAACTTGGAACGACTTGGGTCGTCCATAGTTACCAGAACCTATTGTTAAGAAGTGTTAATTTCATTGCTATGACTTCGACTTTACCAGCTATCCAGAGAGTGAACATAAAATGCGTGTTAGTGGTCGAATCCCTTACTTTTACGAGGGTAACGTTCAAACAGCAGCACGACACTTTTGGACGGAGCTTCACTTCTAGTTATGATTATTGGAAGATGTCGGCAAAGGCATGTGCGTAGCTACTGCAGTACGAACAAACAGTTTTTTCTTACAGCACCAAAACAGAAAAATGGATTGAGATGATTTCAGAAAAGAAAAGTTTGAAGATTTTTGACTTGTGTCACTGTTATACCGAATGTAATAACTTCACACCAATTGACTAACAGTAAAAAAAATCCCTTGTCTTTTGGCATGATGTCCTCAAAAATATTGCGAACGTTCTGCCGTTTACGAGTTTTTGGTTGTCTACAAATTTGAAGAAGCTACCACTCGTACGTTACCACCGTGGACAACCTAACCAGGTCATATCTCCATTCATCTTTAGTTGTTCCTACTTTCATCAACATAGCACCGTAGCATCAATCTAGTCTAATACTAATAATGACCGTCGTGTGTTTGTATATTTATTTATTTATGTATTCTTTCATTAATATATTATTTATTTATTTATATGTTTCTTGTCACTTTCAAAAAAATTAGAGAGATCCAGAGTCTTATATACTCGAGTGTTGTTTGTCACTAGGAATGTTGTCATTAAAGAAATACTCAATTGAAACGTTTGTCCTTTGTAAATATATATAAAACTAAATATATTGCATTGCGTTCTTATATGTAATTTTATTTAATATCTTTTCAACAGTATTTGCCATCATTTTTGATGGTGCGAGTATTATCACAAAATCTCTGTCGGCATTTTTGACGGCTGGGTACACTAGTTATTCAATGGTAGGTCAAATTTATTATTCGCCTGTAGTTTGCTCAGTGATATAGAAAAATGAGCTCTAGGCATCTATTATCAGAAAATTTTTTCAGTGCACAGAGTGTAGCTTTAGCGAGCGAATTGTTGACCCTTTAAAAAAAGTAGGGGTTGAAACTGCAGTTACGATCTATGAAAGAACTGCTGGGAGTCTAAAAATCATTATTGTAATTGCTCAATAAATAAAAATATATTTTTCTCACGAGCATACTGCATTTGAATGATTTCAAAATACTCTTCAAATTTTACTTGGACTATGTCGACAAATCATAAACTGCAATGAAAATATTAGTGAAGTAGTAAAAGTTTCGATACTCGTCCTGCCTGCCAGCCAAAAAGAGCAGTTAGTTGAAATAAGTACTGAAATTTGCTTACTGCCATCTGAGCAGTAACTGTCCCTGTCATGTTCACTGTTCCTCTCAGTTCGGTTTATTAGCTTTACCACATGTTGATGATGTGTGCCTCAAATTCAATCTTAATGCTTCAAAAATGTCGGTTATTTTGCAACAATTTCCATCCATTCTGTAATAAAAGTTTAGTTTCTTTCATATTGGTTTAAGTACCTGAAAATTTTTTGTGTGCGCGCAACAATTATGCTGAAGCAAAAGCTTTTTGATAAGCACAGCAGGCTTAACTTCTCATATCTGGATAAAACTTACCATAATTGGACTCTTGAATTTCAAGTTGATTGTTAATTGTAAACAGCTGCGTTGAACTCGCAAAGAGGGCTCATGAAGTGAATATTTAAGAAGCAGAGATTATAGAAAGTTGCCTTCTGAACACTGAAATCGAGTACATTGAAAATGAAATAATATTATGGTAATCAGTTAGTAAAACTCTGTATGTCTTGACTCACATGCCTACACAATCACTCACCTTCAGGGTAGGTAATGGCTGTGAGCAGCAGCAGTGGGCCCAGAGCAGTGGCCTCGCTCACGGTGATGTTGTACTGCACCTCATTGAACTGCACGGGGTCTCTTCCAAACAGCTGCGTCACTGCAGCATAAATGTGAAATAATAATAGTATTATAAGAAAAAATTATAAATAATGATTTTTTTAATTATAGTGAGCGAGAAATGAAGACAATAATTACATGGTGTACTCCGGAGTATTCTTTTTAAGTAGGAAGTATCGACTTTTGTGGGAGGGGACTTCGCATATAGGAAAAGAATTGTCTATTCTCACGCTTGCGGTCCTTTGACCACTGCTGAGTCAGTGATAAAATGCGGGACATAAGTAGTGAAGGTGGCACCAGATATACATGCTCGTACCTATGACTTCCAGCATCTCTGGGTGTTAGCTTCGTCTGTCAAGAGGCAAAGATGAATGACTAATTAAATTATATATGAATAAAATGAAAATAAACTAGACAAATGTGAGAAAAATCATCTCTTCAACTACGAGAAAACATTCAACAGACTTGCATAGGACTTTTTGTAGACCTACGCAAAACACAACAACCTTGTAAACCTTGGCAACATAACTAAAAAAGTAAAACGGAGTTATATTACTACATCCTGTAGAATATTTGTTTTCTATTTCGTAGAATTATGCTTCAGAAAAAACCTCTTCATATACTAAAGTTAAGACGGATAGCACCTCGGAAAAAAATGAGGAAATTACAAATACTTGCGGAAAGCATTCATACACTGAACTTGTCGAGGCAGTGGAAAGCTGTAATGAACAGAAACACTTTGTGTGGATGTGTTTCTTGCCATAAAAACTGATTAAATTCGTAGACGATGGCATCAACGAATTCAGTGATAAAATGTCTTTTAGCGAGCTATACTCATCAATTTAAATGTATTTTGGCGATCCCTTCTTCTCACTATAAATATCTCTTGGAAATTCGTACTCCTCGGTATAAATATCTCTTGGAGATTTCTAGTCCTGAATTTAAATATTTTTTGATAATCCCTACTCCTGAATGTTTACGCGCAAAAACTTCTAAATTTTCTATTATATATAAAGTTCTTGAAGTGCTGCAAAGACTTAAAAAACACAATACTTCCAATCGAATCCTTTAAAAAGCTGGAAATATGAAAAGAAATGAGCGCTTGCACCTGTGTTTCAAACACATGAGGAATGAGATGCTAATGAACGATAGGTTGCATCGCTAAGCACTCTTTATCCAAGAGTTTTATCCTTAGTCAAGGGAGAGTAATGATAACGCAAGAGAACTTTGATTCCACGATAACTTCGAAATAATCATTTCCTAATAAATACTTATTTAATTTATTTGGAACAATGAAGAACTCGGAAAATTGATTTATTCACTGTTCCTCTGCTCATTAAGTTATATCCCCAAACAATTATAATTTTAAATAGGACTTTGAAATCTCAATAGTATAATACCTCGGGTGAAATTGAGAATTTTAACATAATTGATATCAATGCTTCTCACAAAAACTAACGCAGTAAGCTATTAAATTTCCGTTGTTGGTAATAGAACTGCTAATTAAAGCTGGATTAATTTAAAAGCAAGCGCGGCCTGGATTTGCTTTAGTGCCCGAGTATGTGTATAATAGATACACACCCTCAATACTAAGAATTGTCATATTGTAACGATTTCATTACAAATATATTATTGGTACTCATGAAAATACCATCAAAGTTGTTTTTTTCAAACTGCCATCTCGGTATTCAAATTTATTTATTGATTTTATCAAAATTTATATCGCATTCACCTTGAAGCAGTGAAACGTAAAATTCATCGATTTTTGTATGCAATTGTCACTGCGTGTTTTTCACCGATGTGTGATTGCTCTGATTGTAGTACTGAAAGTAGAGATAATTATTGAAAAATTATATTGACACTTTAATGAGAAAATACTGAAAAACGTTATTGTTCACAATTAATAATTAATTTGACTCTAAGACGAGACAATGAAAATTTTGAATTCAGTTTTATCGTTTCCTCTTAAAACTGATTGTGATGACACACAAGGGATTATGTTTTAGGTTAAAAGTATCTTCATATCTCAGAAATTCTTGCAAGGTTTTAGCTCTCGAGCTGCGTGGACAAGTACGCGGCTAGTCAGACAGCAAACAATATTGAAAGGAAATTGCCGTAGCATTTTTTTGTTGGCATTCTGTAGCTCGTTGGCATGTCGTGCGTGCATTTCAAATATATCCTAAAAGGCAGTAACCGTTCCTCCGATAACTTTAATTCCCTAGATTCTTCAAAAAATAACGGATATTTTACCTATAATAGCACCAGTATTTTTTAGCTGCAAATCCGAACTCATGATTGCGCAGTTTGCTGGCTTTATGCAACTGTCTCTGGGCTCCCATTTCATGAGAAGAAATGGCACCCATTCTGGAAACTTCAATTCTGTTCAAGGGACGTCAGACCGCTCGTATCACAAGAACAATCTCGATTTTGAGACTGGAAATGATGCTTTTGCTCATTGCTCAGTAGAAGGGCGTGATTTTATCCGATTTTTTTCTCGTTCCTGCAGTGAAGCACAGTTTTTTCTCAGCTGCTGTATAAAGTACGAACCTGAAAGCTGGGCTCAAGAACAGCAATCATTTAGCTCCTGGATTCTTTTCTGAGTTTTTTATATCTTGATATTATGTCTTTTGTTTTCTTTGAAAGTCTCTATTTTTAAATTTTGTGCAAAATTTTAATTTTAATATTATCCGTTAAGGCTGGTATAATTTATTTCAATAACAAGACATGGCTGCGTCGAATTGGAATAGTGAAACAAAGTGCAAACAAGTAACTACACCTAACAATCACTCGAAATACTTGTATGTTGAAAAAGTCTCGATCGTTTCTTGAGTTTCTCACCTACAGAACAAAGTAAAAATAATCGTCTTAAAAAGAATAGTTTGAAATCTCCAGAAGTGTTGAAATCAGCAGAGGGACAAGTTACCTGAAAATTGCTGTTCGTGCTGTTTGTACTGAAGCGTTATTGTGATCATAAATCACAGCTACAAACTTCCCTGATTATTTTTGCTTGAAAAATCTTCCAGTCTAAAATAATATTCCGCGTTGTGGAAGAAAAAAGAAAGCATTCGCTACATTATTTCTCGGAGCAGTTTTTCGGTAATGATAATCCCTTTAAAATACCCGCACTAGCAAGTAAATATTTATTTGGTGTTTTCGACATCCATTGAGCGATCTTGACCGGTTTTCACTTTTGTATTTAGAACTTCCTATTGTTTCTAGGATAAAAAAATCTGTAAGTTAAAACACTGAGAGCAACTCCATGATTGAAACTTTAAAAATTAGTTTAGGATCAATATTGGCTTTGCTGATTATGAAGTTCTGAACAATGGCAGAGCAAAATCGGAGAATTCTTTCATCAGAGTGAGATAGCATTGAGAGCCAGCAAAAAATAACAATGTTTCACAAATGCATTTTGCGTTGAAGAATGGGGCTAACCACAATCTTTTGAACTAAATAAAAGTACAACTGTAGTATGCAACATTCAGTCATTGAGTGTAATGAGACATGAAGGAAAATTAAGAATGTAACTTTGAGTTGGTTCATGATGAATGTTGCAAATTATAAAATAACAATAATACACAAAAGAACGTTTCTTTTAATAGACTGAATTCTGTATCGCGATACGAGTGGAGAAGCAGAGCACGTTGAAGTAATTTTTTGAATGAACACTCGTCTCCTACGTCCACACTACTCTGCTGTACGTGATCGTGCCAGTGCATCCGATTTTAATAATAATCCATCTCTATGAATTTATAGCATTTGAAGACTCTTCCTATGTTTCAGATCGTGGGATTTTAGAAGGATTGTGGATGTTTAAATTAAAGCATCTCCAACTAATAAGTTCAGTTCTTTGCCCCATATCATGGTCACCTTTTTAAAATTATACCACCTTTATATCTTGTCCGAATCCATTTTAGTATTTTTTTGCACATATTTCATTTATTTAGGAATGATTTCTAGGATTTATTTTACTGATGATATGTAAGAATCTGAAATTTATTCTTTGATATAATATGAATATTATTTAAACACTTCTTGCCCTCTTAATTGTGCTATACAGGACTATAACAATACTAATAAAATGGTAGTGTAACAAATATTAAATTTTCGAATTAAATTGGACATAAATGGAAATATTATAGAAAATAAATGAATAGAATAATATCACATAATTATAGAGCATTTGATAGTAACAGTCTTCGTTTACGCTAACTGGCGATTTGGTGACTAACTCTGCCTTATTTTAATCAAAATAAGACGACGTTTGCAATACTCATTGAGAAGATGTACACTAACAAGCTTGTATAGAGAAATTGTTTCCGGAAGCTGCCGACACATGAAGCGGAATTTGCGGTCAATTTGATATATATGTTAAAGTTTTTCTATTGCTCGAAGTTCTCTCTATTATGGGGATGATCCTTAATGTGATGCTTTGGGCAGAAGCCTCTGTTGTCTCGGACCTCAACAGCACTCACGAAGTTGTTGTATTTTTCAGAGTCAGACTCTGCCATCAATGGACGACTTTGAAACAAATAAAATGTCAGCTTCAAACGAAGAGCAATCTCAGATTTTTTCGAATAGGGTTTTAAACTATTTTATTGAAGCTGTACTTCTTGTCTCCTCAAAAAAATCCTAGAACGTGTAAGTAAAAGTAAAATCCCAGCTGTAATCACCTCTACGTTCTGCTCATCTAAAGATTTCGGGTGACATTTCATACTTAATGAGTTTGATGAAGTTATCAATGCAAGCACTGCAGGAATATGAAATCGCTTGTGGGGATGATACCTTTAATTAATGTATTAGGAAGCGTTTTTCTCATTTTCTTAGTGGTGATTTCAGTCTGAGACATAAACCAAAAGAAGCTCCATTAATAAACTTGATTTTTTACTTTTGAGAAACTTGCACAATTGTTAGCACAACCCGTACGATCATTATACATATACTCTCTGAAAAATATTGATAAAAATTCAGATAGTGAAAAATGGGTTCTATGTGGAAATGAAAAAATGTTCAAAGCATTTATTGTCCTGTAAGTTATTGGTGAAATTAGGCGAAGACCTATCAGATATTTCTTACAGGCTTCCTTACCAGATATTGCGTGCCAAAGATGCTCTAATACCAAATACTTTGGTGACTTCATCCAAGTATTTTTTTAGGATTCGTAGAAATATGGCAGTGGATATGTGCTCATCATAATGATTAGCAAATTCCTACAGACAAATGTTAAAAAATTCACTGTACTTCAGTATAAGGAATAAAATACGTTCAAAGTCGTTAGTAAAGTTATAAATTAGTTATAACTAGTTATAAATTACGCTTGCGATAACCTAAATTTACTTGGTATTCAGAGTACATGCTATCAGAAAAAATTGCGTGTGAAACAGTTTTATAGCTCACAATTTTTTTAAATTTAAAAATTAAATATGCCAGAAATTAAAATTTCATGGCTTAGAAACTTGGCATTTCAGTAGCGACGATTTCACGACATAATAAATGTTATTTAACCATTTCACTTCAGCAATTGACAAATCTAGGCCAATTCGTTTACAGAGTTCCTTGGAAAATAGAAGTCAGATCGAACGCAAAATGAACTTTCATATACAGAATTTGGAACGATTTTACGTGCATAAAACTGCTACTCCGAAGGAGGAGCAAGACTCTTCTTTGAAATGAACTTCCTCGATTGCTGTCGTTCTTCCAGGATGCAATCGTGCGTTTCGGAAGAATTCCATGAAATTGACCATAACCTTAACGAAATTTCTGGTGCGGGCAGAGAGCGCAGGTCTCGCTAATATAACTCTATCAAAAACGGGGAGGGTCTCGACCAGAATCCTCCGTTGGCAATCGAAGAGTTTCCGCTCTGTATGTGATCTTGAGGATATTAATTTGACGAGACGCAAAATTTGTGACCATGTTGATAATTATTATCACGGAAAAATCAAGACAATGTCAAGGTACAAGTGCAGTATTAATAGCTCAACTTAATACGTATCTATAACAATGTGTATCATCTGGTATCGTTTTTCAATAGCTATAGAATGAATACTCTTGGCAACAAACACCCTTATTTTTTCTCTCCATCGTAATTGAATAAATCATCATACGTGGTCAGTGTATGATATTAGCCTCTCAATTGTCATTAAACTTAAATTTCGAACATGAAGGACTATTTTCCGTTAAGTTTTTGTTCCGTTAGTGGAAGATTGTGGTGTGTCAGGTCAAAGTTTGTGCTGATATCGCAACTCTGCGAGAGGCGGGCGGTAGGAGAGATTAAAGTAACTCGTCACAGGCTGAGAAAGAAAGAAAATTTACTGCAAATGATATTTTATGATCTACTCCAGAGGTAAACCTTATCATTGCCTTTCCATCAGAGTTGAATGTTACATAACGCAATGTCGTGAGAAAAATAATAGTGCTCGATTTTCTGCAATACAGTAATGTTCCATGCTGTATTTATTAAAGTAGCACTTTTTGATACCAGGAATGGTGCAGTGTGTAATCATATCTTTTTAATAAATTTTAAAAATATTGATCATGAGACTTTAGCTGTGAGTACTTTTCTGCTCATCTAATCTAAAGATCATAATGAACATGCTTTACTCCACGAGTTGCATGGAGGTGGCAATGAAACTATAGCAAAAACTAAAAAATAAATAGCGTCAAGACGAGTTGTCTCCGGAAAATCTGAAATAGAGTGTGGCTTCTTATGAGTCGGTGGTTACAGCACACGTTCAGGAAACAATTTTACCAAGGCTGGGTACTAATAATTATTAGTAACCTAAATTTAGGATTCATTATAATGAATCCTAAGCTATACTACTGAGCGTAGCCACTAATAAAGCAACCGAAGAGGCAGACACGCTTGACAACCTCTATGAGGAATTCTTCCATAGATGATTATACTTTGTGTATTCTGAGATATTGAAGGAATTTTCCGTTACGAACTTTTAGACAAAAATCGAACGAGTATTGCTACACTCGAATGATTTCATGTACGCTCCTTGAGAGCCGCTTTGGTCCGAAAAAACCTTCCTTAGTTTACAGAAAGTGTCTTATACTATATCGCAATGGTCTTTACCTGCGCATTGCTCGAATGTTCCAATATCTCTTGAAAGATGTCGGTTTGGAAGTAATACTTCATCTTCCACGTTCTCCTAGCCTTGCTTCTAAATATTATCCTAGCTTAGCGACTTACAGAATCATCGGCAGGATTTCAGGTTGACATGAAGAGAAGAGATCAAGCACGAGTGTCTGCTGGCTTGCGAAATAAAGGCTAAATTTACGCTCGATTGTAAGCTGGCGCTCAAGAAGAATTGTTAATCTGGTTCATAAGTCAGAGTTGACCAATAATAAGAATTTGCATTGACTTATTTTTAAAACGTTGTTGTGCATTATTTTTGAATATATGAACTAATTCCAGAACATAAATAAACGACAAAGTGGTAAAATAAATTTTTCATTTTTGTTCTAGGAAATTGCGTTGAAGGTTTATGTGAGCAGACCAATTAAAAATCGCATTGAAACTTTAACGTATCTTTCTTTGTCTTTCAAACTTAGCCCAAATGGTAGGATGTAAGAGAATACTTCTATCACTCCATATTTCCTTCATCTGAAAATTTCTAAAAATGATGAGTTTATATAAAAAAATATTTTCTACGATTGTGTTTGTGTTTGCCCGAGCTGAATCGGAGAGCTGATGAGCTTTGTTTTCTGAATGAAGCACTAAATAGCAATATTCTATGCACGATGGCCTAAGCCTGAGGTGGGGTGCTTACTGACTGCACAAAAGGATGCATGAGAGCACGGTTCTATCACTGCATTGTTACTAACAAACAAAGCCAGCTGAAGATAGGAACTCATTATAGCAACTTTTTGTATCCATTTTGTCAGATGGTAAAACACACGGGCACCAGAAAGGAATTAATACATACATGGGGAAGTTAGGAGCCATTGTCTGGTGAAGTTTTTGATGAAATGGTTGACTCAGGATCAACAAGCTTTAGTGAAAATAATAGTAAAGTCTATAAGATGGGATTACCGCGCATAATATTCTTCATTAAAGGTCGTCAATTGATACATTAGTGTACATTATGGATTCGAAGCTCTAATTACATTTGTATTCTCATTATAAAAAATTACTTGCAAAAACTTTGTGTCTTATTTGTATGTAGATTTTCAAAACTCACGCAGCCCATTGTAAACGTAACACACAACACGACGGAGCGCAACACACTTTCAGCCACGAAATCGGTCGATATTGGATTGAGTAAAAGATGCGAACACTTTGGTGCGGTCGCTGAAGTATTCAATGCAGAGTTGCAAAGCGTCGTGGTATCTTGAAGGAAATCTTAAGAGACGCCACGCTGCCGGGCTGTCACTGGCTGGCCTCACTGATCAACGCCATTTTCCGGTCCACATGAAAATGCTTTAATGTCTGAGACGGCGCCAAGCTTTTTTTAGGTTGGCCTATTCTTAAATTTAAGTTTATTTGGCAGAGGTGTGGAATAAAATGAAAAAAATCCTCTTCCATTGGATTTATTCAAGTTGTTGACACTAGTTTAACTTATTCAGTTTGTTTCATAAATTTGTCTACATTTTTATTAACTCTTTACTGCCCAAATTATTTTCTGGGTGGCCCATAATTTTCTTTTCAGACGCATAACCTCTTTATCCATTTACTGACCAAATTATTTGCTAGATGACCAATATTTTTTTTTATCAGCCTCATAACCTCTTTATGGTTCCCCAAGACCATAATAAGTGGAAAAAGGACAAATTTGTACCGAATTGAGAGTACCGAATTCGGCACGCTGGACAATTAAGAGTTAATGCCATTTATTGTCTACTGACAACTTTCTTGTTTCACAAATTCGGCCTGCAACTTGATTATTCAAATTTCTATACCAATAAGTTTAATCACTCTGCGTTTCTCGTCGTCTCTCTTGTTCCTACATGCAACTGCTGGGCCCACAGGTCCACAAATACTGGTATTGAAGGCACTGCGGGTAATGTTAGTGTTTCATGGACTCCAATTAGCGCAAATTGAACCAAATCGTGAAATTTTCCCTTCATTATCCTGCCTAACTGTATTATGTTTGCTAAATGATGTACATACATGGCTTAAATATGATATTATAAGCCCCACGTTACAAGCATTCAGACTGTTGTCCTTTACCTAGAAAAGCTCATTTGACTTCGCTTGGAAAATCATGCTACCTTCTCGAAGTGCCATCAAAGTTACTTAATTAACGCTATGCTTTGAAGTTACTTATACAACATTGCCTTGTCGAGCCAGAATGACATTGTATTGGGACTCAAATGAGTTCACATTTTAAATTATCTCGGAAATTAAATGTTATTCCCCTCATTAAGTTCTAATGGTTCGCACTGCAAGAACGCCATTTACCAGACATGATTGCTGACCTTTATTTTCCACATTAGTTAACCGCAAATGAGAACTAATTAAAATTTTACGACGTTTTCAGTCCCGATGCAATAATTATAATGCAATTATAGGAAATGCAATTATAGGAAAATTTGCGAACACGTTCAACGCTATGTTAGTTGCAGATACATAATAGTTCATGCAATGTACACGAACATATTCACTACACAATAAATAAATGAGTAGTGGTGCATGAGTCATTCTGATAGGCACACATTTCTGAAACCCTGTGCATAAGTTCTAATCCCTAGTGATATACTCCGATTGCTTTTAGGTATAATTATTCCAGAGCATTGACTACCTACTAACGTAATGTAAGGATATTTTCTTATCAATAAATGGTTGCCTCTCTTATTATTCAGAGGCAACTCATAATTGTTTAGCGTAGAACGAATATATTCGGGTTAAGAATTTTACTAACCACTTTCATTCGGCAAAATATTTAGAAATACATGAGTTAAAAGTTTGAATGCAAATCATGTACGCCTCACTTTCAACTGAATTCCTGTGGCACACAAGAAATTTTCAGTCACTTTCAGGCATGAACCTAGCCAAACGTCAGGGGTATACAATACTCTATCACTGGAGTTGCACTAAGAATGGTGAAGAGCGTCAAAAATGTTTTGTTAATTATTTGCTACCGTGTACAAAGCCAAGAAAATAAGTACTTTTAAATTCAATGGCTGTAATAACACTTATTTTACGGGATAAAGAAGGTTATATTTCTTTTGACCGTACGTCTAATGCACGTGTAATTTATAAATATTTCTTTCACTGTCTTGAGGATAAGTGAATGCTTTAGTAATCCAGACTTGCTGATGACAGACATAATTTACTAGGAAATATTTTGATAAAATTTCCATACCAGTGCTTTGAAAATACATGTGAAAAAACAGGCCTAAACTAGAGCCGCACTGCTTGTGTTCAAAAACATAGGTAGGAATTAAAATTTTTCATTTGAAAAAAACATCTTGAGAAATGGTTGAAATTAAAATTAGGCCATCAGTGTGCTTCTCGTCTTTAGCTTTAGCTCTGAGAGGTAAGTAGGCACACAGGAAGGAGCTGTGTAAGCGGGATCTGCTGTTCAGTCAGTCGGTTTTCCTGCCGTGGCTCAGAGCACACACCTTTATTTTAAATTTTCCTCTAATGCTGGGTCACTCAAAAGCAAACGTCGCAGCGTCGGGTCGAATTCCTTCTTTTAATTTAATTCGACGGCCTGACTAGCTCAGCAGGTTTATTTGCATTAAGAGGTCATTGCCTGAAAGAATTGCTTCCTCTTCCTATTAGAACGGACACAGCCTTTGGTGAGTTTGACAATAGGAAAGCTACCTGATTTACATTTTCTTCTACAGCTTGAGCCTGTGCAATATTTGGACTAGCACCAATACAGCCTTAATTACAACATATTTCACGCCCACGTTTCGAAGATAAGCTTCAGCTTACATTAGACTTCATTTCAGTATAGAGTAAAGAGAAGATAAAAAGCATTACCAAAGAATAGCTGTCCATAGCATATCCCTGATAGTGATTGGTTTAGAAGCGTTCATGAACTCGATGTAATTCTGAATAGCGGTGTGAAGAAAGCTTTTGCAGTCGAACCATTGCTTCAGCTGAGACAGCTTAGCACACTGAGCATGTTACTTTCTTGGGAGCCGTGCTACTACGTTTAAATTCTATCACAAAGCTCGAATAAAACTAGCTGAGGGCAGGAAACCATCGACTCTGTACCAAATTTATAGAACGAACTATGTTCTTCTAAGATAGTAGCTCAGATGAAGATGAAAGAAAGCTAAAAATAGAAGACGAAGGAGGATTAAGCAGGAATAATTCGAAGAGCAGGAAGGAAAAAAAATTTGGTTTGCCGATAGTTTACAGCGTTAAGTAAAAGTGTTACGAATTCTATTTGTTTATGTAGACTGTCGAGCTTTTGTAATTGAATTAATGGATTGGCTTCCCATTACTCAGACTGTGATTCAGTGATTAATAGAAGTGTTATTCATGAACAGAGTTTGTGAATTAGGATAGTAGTTAACATTCGACTCGGTTTTGTTGACAATGCTTTCTGCTCTGCCATCTTGTCTGTACGTAAAATATATGTATATACCGTGGCTGCTTTGTCAGGAATATACGAACATAACACTATCAGGACCATTGTTCTTCCTGAAATATCTACATTGGAAATAATTCACTTTAGTCCTACATACCGAATGTTTCGTTCTAAATTTAGGTAAAATCACATAGCACACCAGTAAAGATGAGTGGTTATTCTAATTTATGCAAAATGTTGTCAGTCATAAGATAACTCAAACAATATCGACCACTTTTTCTTGTTTTTGGTCTGTTCACACGTCCATTATGCAAGCGGTCTGGCGGCCGTCTCGAGTCGGAACTGGTTCTTTCGTAAACGTTCAACCGCGAGGCAAGCAAATTATTGTAGAAATGTTACTCGCCAGTGTCGAGGTATTTTGAAAGTTTGTTACAAGATGTAAGTTTGTTTATTTTTTCTCATATCGCTGATGCCTGCTTACGTATAAAATTCATCCGGGCGAGACGAATACGAACTTGAATAATTGTCTGACTCTGTCTAAACATGCGAGACCTGAACCTTTTTGTTCGTGTGTTTTAACGTACTTGCAATTATTGAGGTAAGCAGAACACAAACAGAGAATCTGTGTCAATTCAAAGGTTGTATTCAGGCCAAATTTTGAAAATAGCTCGAGGAGCCTTGAGAGAACAGAGATTTGTAACTCATGCTTTCAATCATTTCTAAGATAAAGGTTAAATTCATCAATCCGTTTTTGGTCTTTGTGTACGGGAAGTAAATTTTTATGATAAAATAACAAGATGCAGCAGGTTAGAGTAAACGGAGTAAGCGGTGCAAAATCATGCTCTTGAATGGACTTAATCGCTGCTTAAATTACTATAAAACATGTATGAAAGTATGCATGTTGAATGGGTAAATACAACGCAAGAAAAGTTAGACGGGTTTATCTTAAAATATAATGAATAATAGTCAGTGACAAATACTTGCGCAAATCTATTGTTCGTAGTTACTTCTTTATTCAGGAGCCTTTGTCATATTTTCCTGTTACAAATCTGATCGTGAAATTTTTCATTAGTTCACTGCCACATTGCTGTAGTATCTTAGCTCATTCCTCGCTGAAAATTACCTGTAGGTCATCGACCTTCTTGGGAGCTCAAACTAAGTCTTATTCTTTAAAATGGCCACAAAACTTGTGAGAGATTTGAGAATAGAGCTGATTATTTTATATTTTTTCCGCTATGAATATTATTTACGCATGCCTATGAAAAATACAATCTTCTGACCCTTGCTTCATGCTGAAGTCCACGGTAGAGAGCACCAGGCTCTCTGCATTCTAAGCACTTCTGTTTTAACGCCAAGAATTACGAGCTGAGGCACGGCACAACAATTCAATATTTATTTCGTCTGTCCTGAAAACATTATTGCAGAGTTTTCAAACTTCACATTATTTGTCACTCAGTTGCAAACATTAAAGCGAACTCGAGTCATTACGGAGAACAGTACGAAAACTATCAACGAAAAATTAATTTACGAGTACATTTGTGTCGTATCAACGGTAGAGTCAAAACACGCATCTCCGTTTGAGGCATCGCCTTTTGTTATTGCATTCCTTACTTTTTCACTGGTTTGCCGTCTAATAAACGAGAGTGTTTCATTTTTAAGTATGATTAATGTGTTTGTGCAATTTACGTACGCAATTCGTCACTCCCAGGGAGGTAATTCTTGCTACCCTCGAAGTTGTTCTAATGTAAAAAAATGTGTTTTAACATCCCCGACAGCACTAATAAAAATTTATACAGGCATATTCTCACTGCCATGTTTACGAATGACCAGAAACCAGAACGCGTTTCAAAATCAGAATCAAGGATTAATTTATGAATGCGTTACGATATATCTTGCAGCAAGTGTTTCTGAGGAATCGTGCTGAAATTTTAAGGGAGGTAGAATGTGCAGAATGTGAAGCTTTTAATTTTGTCAATTCCATTCGCTGAACCACACTTCAAAATGCAAATAAAGTCAGTAAGCCCGCAGAAATGGGAAAAAGTGCACTCAAAACATTTCCATTTATTAGCTTCGTTTGCTACCCAGCTGGCTTACTGCTGAATAATGGATAACGCAACTCCTATGTGCTTCATCGTTTTCGCTGTGCGTAAAGACTGCAGGCTGGTTAATAAATAATAAAAGCTTAAAAGCGTTCTTCCGTTCTGTCGGACCTCTTATAACTACGCTCACTTGAAGTAAAATTCCATTAGTGAAGCTGACAATGGAACGCAGGTTGATGTAACAGGGATGATGTTAAAACACTGAAGAAACATCAACTTGTGCACAGCGAATGCCTTATTAAACTAAAAACATCGAGAAATTTAAAAAAAGGCTTTTACATATGACATCAGTTTTTCATATATCCTGAGAAAAACAAAACATTTCAGAAAAGTTAAATAACTTTTTAGAGGTTCTATATCGAGGTCGAGGTTCTGTCAGCAGCTCTACTTTGATGGGAATATGTGGTCACATAATGGCAGTGTCTGCAAACAGCAATTCATATTTTTACTAAGACCTTTTGGGCAGACACAAAGTTTGTTCTTGGTGGCACAAAAGAGGGAAAAGGATGTTTCTTTCTACTGAGGCATGACCAAAATTTGTTGGTATACTCATACATGATGTATAATATGATTTTGAGTTCTTGTATACGTTAGTCATAATCAATTGTCTAAATAAAGATTCTGGTTTTCGATTCCAATTGCATAATTGAGCTAACTTTTACAAAGCTAAAGTTTGATTGAATGATCTCACGAAACGCCGGCAAAAGTCAACCTTTCTTTTTTTAGAAAATTTATCATGATGGCTGACAAATAGTTTCCAAATAATAGTTTGTTGGAAGAACTATCCTTACAATGCCCTTGTCAATATACTTAAATGATTGGAATCGTAACGAAAACACCTCACAGACAAAATTAGATAATATTGACATAGTAAAAAATTCCTCACCTAGTACTGAAACTACATATTTCCAGCGAACAACACAACATTGGAGCAATACACGCCATTGCGAAATATTCCTTACGGCAACTAAGAGTCAGCCCTTCAAGTAAAAGACCGAGTATAAATAAATTTTAAGCCATGGAGAGAAATGGTGTTCTAAATTTTCAATGAAAATTTCGTAGCAGCTTCAAACAATTGCTCACCCCACATGACATAAAAAGTTAGGCCGCAGTGTGCTGATTTGGTAACATGAGAAAAAGAGCTAAACGAGTGAAAAAATGTACCGGCACAATCATGCAAGAAATAAATTAAACTGTTTGCTATACAACTGCACAAATATCATGAAAGGGTACCCTGAAGAAAGTTACAGGTGCATTCAACGAGTTAAAATATTTTTATGAATTTTGCGCATGATATTTCTATTTCAAAAATAAAAACTCTGAAGCCATTATACTACATACTTCAGTTTTTTTAAGTTGTGTTTTCTATCATACGAAAATAAACACCACTCTAACATTGTGATAAAAATGGTCCATTGTACTAACAGACAATTTGTGATACATTGGTTTTAAAAACAAGCGGGATAATTTTTGAATCGATTTTAATGCGAAATAAGTGCTTTTCCTTTTATTTCTTTTCTTTGAACTTTTAGTATATTTTCAGACTTTGCTCCAGTGGTCCAATCGTAGGCATAGCTGTTCTTTCATCTGTAAAATATTCATTCCATGAGGAGTTTCCACACATCGCTTTCACAACCCAATGTTGTATCATATTTCATGCGTAAAGTTTATTAGAAATACGTTGTTTTGTGTTGATTTTTTTTCGTTTTGCAACCTCTCCGTTTAGACCGTAAAGAATTTAGTTGAAGTGTGGTATTGGACTGCTGTTCTTTTTCGGACATCGCAGCAAAGCTGAAGTATAATGGAAACGTTTGATGTCTTCACGACAAATTCCTGAAGCAATCACATATCCCTACTTGCCATTTCGGTCCCTAACGCAGCCACTCTTTTTCCAAAACACATTGAATGCAAGTATAAGTGAGCGTCAAAAGCGCTTCCGTCTGATGAATCATCTGAAGAACTACTCGTAATGTAGATTCTAGAAAAATACGACGGCGTCAATCTCTAGACGTGGAACATCACAGGCGCAACTTTGTGTAACGGCGCCATAAGGCCTGAGGCACCGAAGTCACTGTTCCCTAAACAACGCCGAGTGAGATGGTTGGAACTGATGGCACAAGGCAAGCTTTATAGTCATGCTGCTGCTCTCCTCTGCCACCGCTCCGCTGATTTCCAATAGCGGTGCCACAATAAAGATTCTCTTCAAGTTTACGGCGCTTGCATCGGCCGTTCCTAAAAAATGTAATCGCAATTTGCCCACCAAAAACCGACCCAGTATGGACCCATCGTCAACACCGATTATTTGAGGGCCTGCTAAAAATGTACCCCTGAAAACTACAGACTAAAGAAATTCCTAAACTTGTTAGATTCTAAACAATTTCAGGCATTTTGCAGGAGATGAATGTGATTCATAAACTTAATTGATTAGTTGAGCGGAAAGCAGGAAGATAAAATCTTCTTTTGTATGTGTAGGCTTTTGAAAACTAAACAATCCAAAACGCTATAAATTCTTTCAAACATGTTCAACTTTTTAAACTTGAAAGAAATAAATTTCCCGACGACAGCCTGATATGAGATGAAAATTTGCTTATCCACGGATGTATGAAAACTTGTAAAGTAATATTAAGGAAACTACTTACTAAAATACATATTTGTGATTGCATTATCTGACCAGGAGTTCTTAAAGCTAATTTTATCTTACTAAACATTATCATTCTTTCTGTATTTCAAAAATTGGTTTCAGTTTTTCGGGGAAATTTAATAAATAATCCTATAGGATGCACAATAATAAAGAACACTATAGAATGCGCGTCATGAAGGTCAAGTAAAATCAGCTCAAAAGTAAACTGGGCCAGAAGGAGTGAAACTGTAGGATTTTTGAAGTAAGAATTTTTTTTATGCCCTCACAAATATTATTTAAATAATAAGCTTCGTAGAAACGATATCTGCCACGTGTATTTAAATTTTATCCAGTTTGCATGAAATTAAAAAAAACGTTAAAAAGCCAAAATCACAACGATCATTCAACAGGACACACTATTCATTTTTTAACATTAATTTATTTACACCATTGCTAAAGAAACTCAATAATTGTACTGGTGCTTAGGAACCATAATACGAAATCAACCTCTATCAACAACATAATCCTTTGAATTAGTACTTACCCATAAAGGTGCTGTTCGTAATGATTTTCAAGAACGATGCAGGATCCATGTTTGCTCTTATTCTTTTATGTTATCGAGTGATGCTCTATTCAATACCTTTTATGTACAATCCATTAAAAAAAAATCAGTCATTGAATCCGGTACAGTAATAGAGTTCAAAGCATTGGTTGCAGCTGAAGTCGTTTTTGTCTATACTGTAATTGGAGTAATTCGTATCTGTTCCTGGGAGAGAGGAATTTCTTTTAATTGAATGATCAGTGAATCATAACGAGCATCAGATCCGTGATAATTCCTGCTCTGCGCAAAACACCACATTTTCTTGGAACAATCATTCTTTCAATTAGACTCGGATTTACAGGGCATTTCGCTGCACGTCTTTTTCATTGAAAAAGTTAACACACATATCTGACTTTGACGTAAATAGTTGTACCTGAGAAATTGTTTCTCTGAAATTTGGCCTTTATTATACGTAAGATGTGTTGAAGAAGCAATGGGTTGTCATTTTTAGCTATGCAGTTCATCAGCTCGATCAGGTACGTTTATCTAAACAAGCCTATGAAAATAATATACATTTTCATCAAAAGAAACACTAAAATAAACATCTCAGAAGTATTTAAAGAGAACCAAGAATGATGAAAGAGAATAGAGTGAATAAGACAATTTTATCTTGAACAGAATGATTTTGCAAGCAGCGAAGTTTGCTGGTACACTTACGTGAGATGGAGCATCTAATCAGAGGAAATAAATAAACTAGTCAGAAAGGTGTGATAAACTAGGCAGAGGAAATGCATAATTTAGTCAGAAATTATGCGTAGACTAATCAGCGGAGATATATAAACTAGTCAGAAGTGATAAATAAAGTGGGCAGAAGAACTGTATATATTGGTCAAATGTGACTTATTAGCTAGTTAATGGGCGTAACAAGCTGGGCAGAGAGCTGTTATTAACTAGGTGCACGAGGAAGAAATTAACTAGTCAAAGGAAGGAACAAGCTGGTCAGATATGATAACCATTATTTTAGATATTCCGTGTTCGTGTCCTCAAAAATTATTAAGTTAAACTGGGGCCTGCCAGGCAATTTCATATTCAAAGTCTTTCATATATCATTAGTTACTACATTATCCTACGTTTCCATTTGTAACTTGGTCACAGAAATTCAATTTCTGGTTAACCGAATTACAATCAGAAATATATATATATATAACTATATATTTATATATATACTATATATATAAATATATACATATATATATATATATATATACATATATATATATATAT
>VCRD01000180.1:316727-345322 GCA_006783055.1 Trinorchestia longiramus
ATATATATATATATATATATATATATATATATATATATATATATATATATATATATATATATATATATATATATATATATATATATATATATATATATATATGTGTGTATAGAGTAATTTTTATTTGTAGTTTTCTAGTATCATACTGGCTAGTAAGATTAACTTCAATTTTCTTATTTTTTTCGTATTTATAATGTGTAACAAATATCGCATCTTTGGGAAACGAAAAATTGATCACAAAGATTGATCATGATTGTAAGAAAATTCAAGAATTCAATTGCCGTTCTTGAAAAGCGTTCTAAACTGGAATAAGCTTTTATGCAGTTCCCAAAATTTAAAGTTAGCATATAAATAGCGACACTCCTGGAGGCAACGTACCATAAACGTCGCAGAAAAACAATGGTCAATTTAAAGGAACATTAAGACCTTACGCTGGCTGGCATCCGTTGTCTGTGCTGTGCAATCTTTTAAGCTTGATTGCTTGGCCGAATACAATGGCAATTGTGGAATGGAGTTGATGTGATGAACGCACAGCATCCATTACAAATACTGCTTCAGCGACAAGGTTTGATTTTAGGTATCACGGAGGTGCATTGCTAGCAATGAATGCAGTGTTATTAGCAAGTGTGGTTCCAGCGCAGGCAAGCGAATGACGGCTCAATCAACCCCATATCTTAGTTCGAGTTAATGAAAGTTTGCGTGGAGCTAAATGTGAAAACGCTCAAAATATTACCCAAGCTTGGTTAGTGTTCCAATTTATTATGGTATCTGAATGTATAGAATGCTGCGTCCTCTATGGGGGAAAACATATTTATTTTTGTTTATTCGAAATTGTGATGTTATTTGAAATCATCGTACCAGTACGGATTCCAAAAAATATTAGTGTACTCCTTAAAGTGAGCGATGGTATAAAACTTCCAGTGTGTCATAAACATAGATTCAGTGGGATTAATATTAAAACCTAACCAAAAATTCTTTTGATGTATCATAATGTCAATAAAACTGAGAGTTTCACATTCTGTTAAGAACAGCATTTTTTAAATTCCTTTCGTCCATAAAAATTCATTGAAATCGCCTGCAGAATTATTATAATGTTTGATCGATTTAACTCAGATTAAAATACACAGGAGTGTGAAAGAATTCTAAGATTATTTAAACAAATTTTCTGCCATGTTATAAGAACAATTTTTTTGCCCTGTGACTGGGCAGCTTTTTATACTGACTTGGACCCTAGAAGATGAGCGAAATGTTGTTGTTTATGAGGTCAAGTCACAGGAGTTGCACGCAGAAGCGGCTGTTGTGACTCGGAATTGCTCACAACAGGTTATTTGTTCCAAGAAGTGTTTTCCTTCGCTACTAATTGCTACAGTGGACCACCATGCTTTTGACTCTGATGATAGTGTTTATTTAAATACTGTGTTTTCGAACATGTTTTGGGTGAGAATGACAGTCTCCAGTTTGCTAAAGTCTTCGATGACTGTCGCAAGAATTTTCGGTCTAGTATGACGTGAGATGGATAAGATACCATTGTGCGACTATAAAACTCTAATTTGCTGCTAAAGGACTTATTCAATGCCTAGCAATAACAAACTTGCAACTCTATCTTAAAAAGAAGAAAAAAAATATGAAGTTTACCCGTGTACCATGATGGTTCTCATTTTACTGATATCACAACCTTATTCATGAACATTGACATCGAGCGTAGTTATTAGGTTGCCTTAGGAATTTTATGTATGTATTTGTATAAATTTGAAGTGTAACGTTAGCTGAATGCCCTCCGATGCTTCTGGAAACTGAACGCCTTTAATTCAGCTACCGTATAACAAAGCCTTGCTATCATTTCTCTCCGTTACACGAAAAATATTCTGGTTTCTTTAGCTGAATTTTAGCGAGTGTTCAGGGACAGGTTTTTCCCTGTTCATTCAGAGATAGAAAAGTGACATTTACTGGTAGTCATTTCCAATTGATATGATTCAAATTTTTCTTGTGGTTAACTGATGATTTTCCCTTCATATGCCTTCAGTCTAATTCTTATTACTTTTACTCTAACACGAACGCTTGAAAATGTATTTTGTCATCATATCCCTAAGGGTTTGATTCATCGCCTTCGTTGCGTCCTAAAAAACAGGTATCTGATGCCTTATGTTTGTACACTTTCGAAACAAGCTCCTTTAAATGCTGTCTCTCTTTCTTTTGTTCTTCTGTATTTAATGCCTAAACGTATTATTAGACTCTTGAAATTCTTGCTGTACCCGATTCTTGAAATCAATAATGAAGATGCAGTGAAAAACCCCTTTAAGTACACATCACATCGAGCAGATGAAACTGACTAATAATAAATCGTTAAAATTATACATAGCTTTGTCTCTCATAGTAAGGCGCATAACACAATGCACTACAATTACTGAGTACATGACGAAATCCACTTTGTGTCCGTACGTACAAATAATGCGAAAGAAAATCTTGTAAAGGAACCTTCTTCATATTTATTTATCGATATGGAACCATGCCTTTTGTTAATATTCCATTATTATGCAGACTTGCAGATCCTTATTGCTTTTTGCCGGTACAATTTAAAAATAAGTATTATAACCACAAAATTTTCATTTTTTCTAAAATTTATTGCGAAAATATTGACTCTGACTTGAAAGAAATAGACCATATTTTATCCTGATTTAAACATTTCTTCAAATATTTTGTCTCTCTATTACGGATATCCCAAGGGATGCACGACTTGAATGTTATTTTCGACACGGAGTGAAAAAAATTTACGGTGCTGCGAGAACTTCGGACGTAAAGTTCGAGATATTTTCAAGCGCCCTATCATTCTCCTCTCCTGCTTACAGAAGACAGATCGCTTTATCTCAACCCGACTTCGGATACTGCCCAATTTAGAAATTGACACTATGCAAGGCACGTCTAACATAGAACGTTCTCATGTAAAGAGTAATTTATAAATATTCTGTGTCCAAAAAAGGTGTTAGCTTTATCGGTACAGCAAAAGATTATACATCGCTCAATTAGCATTTTATGATGCCGCGCTTGTTTGTACAGGTGTTCAGTATGAATGTTAGAGATGAAAAGTTAATTAAAAATAAAATTGCTTACACTCAGTGAACATCTCTGAGCTGCTAAAATGCAGCCAAAATTTCTGCACTAGAATAGTACTCCATATTTCTGAAATGTTTCTCGACTCGTATATCATTAGACTCATTGGCATGTAACGAAATTTTGCTCGCACTTGCACTCTTCAATCATAGTCAAGCATCATTTTATGGATTCAATCTTGTTTCGATGCGACTTAGAAATTTAGGCAGACTAAATCCTGGAGAGAAGGTAATTTTAGCAGTGGCAAAAAAGTACGTTCTTTTGGCGAGCTTACAGACCTTCTCGGTCCAAAATTTAGGGAGATGAACGGCTAAACTTTTAAGATAAGCTTGGTGCTTGGACAGCAGACAGAGCTGCCTAATACTTATTAACCAGCCCATTTTCTCTAACCCTCAATTTGAACTTTTCTCCAGCATATTTAGTAGCTAAATTTGGCCCCCACATGTAATTTTTTTGAAGGCTTGCGAAATGAGGTGATTGTACAAAAATATGCAAATTGATGTTGACTGCATCATTTCATTATTGATGTTGGCAGAATTTGTCTGGTAAGTTAAAAATTACGGGCAACATTTCCATTATGTATTATATGCATAATTCGAAGGATATGAACTCTTTCTTCAAATCGAGAATTTCTAACATAATGTGGCTGTTCGTAAATTTTGCTATTATAAATTAAATTCTGACCTAACATTTATTTCTTTTTTCTCAATAATATCGAATAATAAATTCTTTTTGTGTTTTCATAAATGTTGAGTAAATAAATCAACATTTATTTACACGGTTGAATCACAAAATTTTAGCAGTACTATAATACGAACATGTTATAATATAAACTTTCCTAGTACACATACACTCGGAACACATTTGGTTTGAAAAATTGTGATGAAATAGCAAGAGATTTACAGTTACTGAGTGCAACATTCCGATATGTTTACTGAGTACAAAACGTGTGATAATAAATATTAATTATCACATCAAAGTATGGATGACCGTGCGAGTAAGTGGGTCACAGAAAATTCAGCAACAAATTGGAAATGTGATCATCCTGATTAATTTGGTTTGTGTGTGAGAGAGTTGGAACAAATATTCGCTTGACTTTCATAAAATATTGCCCGCTTTCTTATACCACGGTAATTCACGACCGACATAATATATAATTTTGAATGAGCTTACTTCCAGGTATAGACACGCTAGTACTCAACATTTTATTCGATATTATTTAGTGTGAAGTGGGAGTTCCCCCCGACAAACGGCACAAATAAATTAGATGTATTTTTTAATGAATATAAAGGGCGTGAAGTATCATCACGTGTTTCTTATTAAATGCGTAATTGAAATTTCATTTTGCTCAGCACTTGCGCTTACTTTACTTTGATGGTCTCACATTTTATAAGAATGTTTTACGAGTAGATGCTATACAAACAAAATGTATACTTCTCCTACTGATACAATTAGAAATTTTGAGATGAGCAATCTCGATGATTATTAAAAAGCTATAGAAAAACTCGTATGCGATAGACGCATTTACTAAAGGAATATTTCCTGCTTCTCTTTCAATTCGAAAATTAGCTCACTGGATTTTATCGGCAGTGTTTCACTAGCCCCTTGGCATGAAAGGTTAGCTCTGCGTTGAGTGCCGTCAGTAATTTGACTACAATTTTCAATGACCTCAAAAAAGCAGCTTATGAAATTGAGTATCGATTTTTGACAGTAGTCATAAATTTCCATACTAAAATAATGAAAACACTGACTACTGTTTTTGTGCGGAAGCTTGATCTTCTGCGCAGACTCAGTACTCGGCCTGATCTCTTTAAGCTATGGCATGAAAAGTACTACAATTCACTCATCATTATTAGCAGTATTGGTTTTCATTATTTCTTTAGCAGAGTTATTAACTGGTTGGAATATAGAAACAGTACTTAGAAATCTGTTATAATTTTCTGGTGGCGATTCTGATGAAAGAAGAACAAGTGAGCGATCACATTTGGAAATTTAGAACAAAAAGATGAATTTTTTGACAAGAATATGTTATAAATTGAAGAAGTTTTAGTTTGAAGGAATTGGTACGCCTTCCCAAATGATTTTATAAACTGATACTCTAATTTACATATAGCAGATTAATAATTTTTTATCTTTTAAAATTTGAATGAATGAATTTTCCTATTTAGCTTTAATATAAATCAATAAAATAGTCCACGAGATCGCCAGGAGATTCTTAAGAGATTTGTTTTACAAAAAACTGAAACAACATGACACTGAATATCCTCGGTTGAAAATACAGAATTTTTTCTCCGATTGCTAAAGTAAGAAATACTTTTGAAATCCAAGTAACTAAACTGGGTATTTCCCGAACTGTAAATTATATTTGAAATTCATCATTTTTCCTCTACTAAGAGTAATCAGACGGTTGCAAACCTAGATTTAGCGAATAAATTTGTGTACACGCCTGCTCTACTGCAGATGCTCCTAAACTGGGTTGCTAAACCACACTTGAAAAATGACATATATTAAATTTTTCTGCTACCTATTCCATATTTTCTCCTGTAGGCATAGGTTTTACTTATATACATGTACAGTTAGCGACGAAGTAATTCGAATACTAATCAATGTTCAATACTTTTAGTCGTTTCTAAGAAATTGAATGCTCGCATGATTCAAAACTTTATATATGTTATCAAGTCCGTGGAAAAGAATTCAAGATTGAGTTTTCAGAACGACTGGTTTGATGTGACAAATTTAACAAGAACATCCTACAAAAATTGAAGTGATAAAATGTTCGTTCAAGAAAAAATTCCTTTTTAAACGTATCGATACATGTAATTATAAGGAATTCACATTTTTATTTTGTATCTAGATAATCTCATAATATTTATTTACAAGAATATTTCAATAAGTTCTAGTAACGAACATAACGTGGTGCTTTAAGTATTTGGTGGCAGGAGGTTTAAGACAAAATAGCTCAGCATTGATTTGAGGCAAAAGATTATTGACTCTCACAAACCCGATGATAGCTGCGTTACTATTTCAAAATGCTCAGCTCTCCCTAGGTCTACCGTACAGTATATTGTCAAGAAGCTTAAAGGATTTGCTACGACAGCGTCTTTACCTGATCGTGGAAGGCCGTCGAAATTGTCACCAAGAACTGAGCTCAAACTATATCGCAAGGTTAATATGAACCCATGAGTTGTTTTGAAAGACGTCGTCAAAGACTTAGATACGTGCAGGATATCAGCGTAAGTACACGCACAATTCAACGTTGCGTAAATATGAATGGATTATATGGAAGTAGACTACGACGAACGTAAGCCACATCATCTTTAACCTCGCTTAAATTTTATGATTTTTTTTTTGGACGAAGAAAACTGCTTTTTTGGACGAATACTTTGGAGTGATGAAACAAAAATTCGGGAATTTGGAAATAACTTTGATAGAAACAAAATTTGGCTTCAGAAAGGTGAGGCTTGTCTCTTCAAGAACACAGTGCCAACAGCTACACATGGAGGTAGTTGCAATATGTTTTGGGGGTGTTTGTGCTCAAGTAGGACTAGTATTTGAAGCGAAATCAAAGGAGTAATGAAATCTGATGACTACATGAAGATACCGAATAAAAACTTCCAGTTATCGGTGCAAAATCTTGGGCTTGGCTGGCGGTATAAATTCCATAACTACATTAACTCCAAACATAATTCTAAATCTGTAACTGCAGGGCTCCAGAAAAATAAAATGACAGTTTTACCATGGCTTTCGATGAGTTTTGACTTGAGTCCAGTTGAAAGTCTGTGGCGAAAATTGAAAGTACGAATACAACGTCTGGCTCTAGAAGATCTCCAAGAATCAGAACATGTAACTATTGAAGAATAGAATAATATTCCAGCACCAACATGCTCACATTCACTTGAAAAATATGAAAATTACTAGATGAAAGTTCTGAAGATGAAAGGCCTCGCCATTAGTCTGGTAATATTGTTATTATGATTCATTGTTCTAGAAGTACGGATATTTTTGTCAATTTATATTTTGAAAGATGTCCGTGTTAATTAAATTCTCATATAGGATCAAAAGTATTGAGCATTCGTGGGTATACGAATAATTTTGTTGCTAAGTGTAATTGCTTCGTAGGCTGAAGGTGGGGTGTTGCTGTCAAAGACAATTCTCGGTATAGTTTTACTTTGAGGATGGGCTGTTGCACGTCAACTCCACAGAACAATTTGACATCATATCGAGTGGATGAAAGCCAACTTCTTTCTCATATTTTTCGTAAAACGACTACTTCGTTCTTGAAAGATTTCAATGTTTGCTGCCTCAATAAATAAAACAACTTTTCACCCAAAAAGTAAACAAATCAAGTATGTTGGCAAATTTTGGATACGGAGTATGGATAAGAAATTCAAAAATCAATACTTTATTTATTTTTATATAATTAATCCATTAAAATCATCCATTTAGTTCATCATCATTATATCCTAAAGACTGTTATAATATATGTTGAAAACTATAATGAAAAATTAGTGGTACATGTCCGTCAAGTAAGTGGCATAGCCTAATGCATCAACATTATATATGTATGTAAACGACAGATTTTAAGCGTACATATCTTGTTTTCATGTAACTGATTTACTTATTAATCGCGGTATTTTCTGGAATCTAAATATTTTAATTGGGAGATCAGCGCGTATATATTAAAGCAGTGCTCTCCTTTACCGCTTGCTTATAAAAATCAATGCGAAGGTTTTGGAATATTCTTTACTGTCGCCCATGGAAACAGGTTCTATATAGTAATTGAATGAGCATTACCACAACAGGTAGAGTTCATCCATAACATAATAGTGGAATTTTTGGACTCGTTCAATCCAGATCAAGCTATATAATAAATAAAGCGAGTACTGACAGTTCTATGAGGACATTCAGAGTAAACAGACTTAACACTCGCAAATTAGTCATATAGAGCTGAAATAATACAACATGCGCATGTAAGGGCCACAGCATTCTTCGTTCTAATCTATCATGTATGTAATAGCCGAGTGCTTCATAAAAATCCGTCATAGACACGATATTGTCGATTTACCTTTATCAAAACAGAGTTACTGTTTTTTTTAACCCACTTAGGCTGTTCAAATAAGGTCACGCGCTTACACAGGCACTACGTCAAAGATTTATGATCAACACTCAGTGGTGATTCATTTCTGGCTCTGTGGACATGTTCGTGTAATATCTACCGAAATAAGTCATTCATCCGTTCAAATATTGGTCTATGTCTCATATCAGAAGTAGCACGAAATTAATATATTCTCTTTGAAATTTGAATTCTTTAAATACTGGCAACAATGTTCATGCAGCACAAGAAACGCAGTTGCTTGGTAAGCACAAACATTGGCAAACAAAACGATTCAAAAATTCCATGAGAACTGTTTGCAATTATCTCAACAAAAAACAGCTTAATCGAAAATATTTTTATATCGTTCAAATTTAACTGAAACACGTGTCTCGGAGCTAGTTTCAATGTAAATAAGCCGTGTTTATTTTGTTGAATATTTTGCTAAAACAGTCAGCAAAACATTACTCGTACTCGTATTTCAAAGCTATTTTTAATTTTTCAAAGCAAGGTGATAAAGGTTACGAGAATCATAAGAAAATAAGTTGACTACTAAGAAAGTTAGAGTAAACAAGTTATTTCAATGACTATACATGAATAAATTTGCACCCTTCGATATTCTGGACTCCATCGGAGGTAAAAAAAACTCTCTGACATTACATAATACTCTACGTCCCTTATGTTTTTGTCCCTTTCGCTAATAGGAAAATTGACCGTAGAACAAGAACAGAATATGAGTATTAGGTCTAAGCTCTTGGAGCATTTGCGCTAAAAGTTTCGATCAAGGTCAATATCAGACGAGGATTTGTTATAACATTTGAGCCAGCCATAAGTACACACAATTTTCTCCCTTCAGCTCCCTGATAACCACACCACAGAAAAATCGTGCGTTTTAAGGACCAATACAATTCTTTAGAAAGTAAAAAATATCCACCAAAGACTAAGAATACAAGATATGCAAATATGCTGTGGACATAACATTATAATGTGCAAAAACAGAAGCACTAACGTCAAAGGTGAAAATAAAGTATCTCTTTCCTGTTAAAACTTAAGGAACATAAAATATCTCTTTCCTGTTAAGGAAGGACTGCCTCAAGAACTTGGCGTAAATATTGGAACGCTTTATAGAACGAGTCAACCCTATTCCAAGTAGTTCCAGGGAGGCAAATATATTACACGTTTTAGGTAAATTGCCGCTACTTATTGAGACAGAATCTCTTTTGGGGATCATTGAACATGATTGTTTCAAAGGAAGATTCTAGTGAAGGATTAGAGAAGTAAGATAAATTGGTCAATGGTTTATTACTACGTAATGTCGAGAAGTTATCGTTTTGAGCAGAATTTAGCTTCTATACGAAATATTTTTAACAACAATACATATCTGTTTAACACACAAAGTTGTCCTTCCCACACACAAAATTCCCTTGTGTCGTGCGAGGGGTTAATTTTGTATGTATTGCTGCAAACGAGCAAACCTCCTAATTTTCTCAACACGCTCATTGACTCTCCCCAGTGGCCTATTTTGCCTTAAAATTTAAACTTTGAAACTTGGAATGAGGTTCTTAAAGAGTAATTGAACTTTCCTTAAAACAAATAAAAATACTGCTATCTACTTGGCAAATCTTCTCTTTCTCTGCATAATTTTCATTTGTTATCCTGTCAGTTAAACTTTTTTTTGTTAATGTTGATAGTTATTTTCTTTTAAACCATGTTGTTTTAAAATTTCATCACCTCGTTTTTAACTCACATGTACACTTCTCATTAAGCACTTGTCATAAACCAAGAATATAGTAATAATAAACACGTTTCATTAGTATGCATATTCTACTTATTCTACGAAAACAAATAGAACTTCGCAAGCAATTCAAACTCGTGTCATATGTAGAACTTGGAGAGCAATTCCTAGCACACAAGGGCTTGTTTTCGCTTGACAGGTAAATTGTCTTGGATCTTTATCGTTTTGAAAAAAAAATGTCTAAGTTGACTGGACAGTGAGTGCTAATTTGAGTTGGATTTACAAGAATTTACAATATATCTCACAGTTTCACCTTAACAAATTACTGCATTATGATGACGTTCGAAGATATTTCTGAACAGCATCAATACCAATGAAGTAGGATTGTTTCAATAGAAATAAGATAATAATAATAAAACAATAATGATGTAGATAATGAACGATTGTATTGCGGATGAATGGTATAAATATATGTAAATGCGTATATATATATATATATATATATTATATATATATATATATAATTATACGCAGAAAATCTACACGAAAACTGAAATGTACGAGTGTTGTAAATAATAGCAAAATTGCATGGAACGCCGCTAATTACATATTAATCAGGACCTAAACGTCGGAAGCGTGGGAGCTGAAAAACTAAGAAACAAAATTTTACCGGATATTAGCAACTTTTCACGTGTGTTAGAAAGATGCTAGGCTAATTTATTGGGTAGGTATCGTACTACTTTCTTTAAGCAATATTTTTATTACAAACGCTTCTCGTATAGTTCATAATTCTTCAAATTTGCATATGATATGTGTAAAAAAACGGGATACTGATAGGCTCACCAATAAAAAACTAAGTACAAAGCGAATAACGTATTATTATGTTTATACATATGATAAATTATTCTACTATGTATCATAAAATCAGTGGTAAACTTACATCTTGAACTTATTTTCATGCTGTATGTAGCTTGCACAGAATACAGGTGTGTGAAACAATATTTTTATGCATGAGGAAATCAGATCATGTTATCACAACTTTGTTTCCCGTCACATTGCGCTTAAAAATTTCTAGGCCAAGTGCCACTGAACAAACAGCAGAATTCAATCACTACAAAGCTCATCAGTTCTATCGGAACTGTCAATTCCCAAGACCGCTTCTTCAGGAAATTTAGTTTCACATTAGAAGTTGTCGAAGATTTTTGTAAGAAATCTTTGTAAGGGCGATCATGATGGCGAGATAAAGATCGAATAAGGTGAGTCCTAAATAATCGTCTGCTTCTTCACATCAAGTTCATATATTTGAGTTCCTATATTTTTGGTACCCAAAAGAATTTCTAAAATAAAATTGGAAGAAATTTTGAACAAAAGCCATTATATCAGTTCCTACAATTGGTGTTCTATTTCAAAAATGCACGGTAGAGCAGCGAGCAAAGATGATTTGAGAGCGTAATATGGTCATTTACAAGCGAACTCTATGAATAGAATTTAAAAATGACTACAGGTTACAAATCAATGCAAGAAAGTCATCAGTTAAATAATAAAAGGGTGCTTAACATATTTTTAGACTCTGATCTGCTTTTAGTACTTCGAGATGAAGAAGTATTAAGTTAACAACATTTATTTTTGAACGAAGAGCAGGGATTTCTCGTAATAAATTGGAAGTAAATTAACGAGCCTGTTTTGAGTTGACGGCAGACTTAGAACGTGATAATTAGTCCAGAAATTAAATTAGGTTGGGATGCTTCAATTTCCAGAAGACGTTGGGTGCCGCTCCTCCAATTAGTTGCCTAAATTGAGGCCGACTTTTCAATGGCTTGCGGTTGCTCGCTCAGCTATGAAGATGAGTCGCGCAAAAAACTACGAACGTCAAATTCAGGACTTCGCGAAAAATTATCCCAAGTAAAAATTAGGCTTCTTCGAGGGGATTTATCTACACTAACTTCCAGAGAACGAGCAGATGCTGCTTAATTTTTCCTGGCTTGTAATTAAGTAAAAATTCAGGTATCTTCGTGATGAATTTAATCAGTGATAAAATTCACGTAACCTAGGAATGGATTTCTTCAGAGTTGAAATTCACGTATCCTAATGATGAATTTAATTAAAGTAAAAAACCAGGTATACCTCTAATAGATTTCTTCAGAGCAAAAATTTAGACATCCTAGTGATGAATTTCTCCGGTGTTGCAACTGAGCTATTACAATTTTTGCTGCTGCTTCAGACTTTATCTTTCTTGGCTTGTACCAAAGTGCAGCAAAAGGATGTGATTTAATAATAATGTTGTAATCCTTGTAATTCCTTCGAGACAAACCGGCGTAAAAATCTACGAGCTCCTCATTACATTATAGAACATATAATTCCCAGTTTTTGTTTGATTCACTTGAGGCAAGTGAAGTTTTATTTCACTCATTTTAAAGCCTAAAAATGGCATAAAAATTTAAAACTTTTACAAATCTTCACAGATTCCGGTACGATATTTTTTCAATTCGTCGTTCTGAATCACACTTCAATTATGATTGATTCATGATTCATTCATCACCAAAAAATGTAGACATATTAAACCTTGAATTCAAGCACTGGTCATTCGGAACATGTTCCTTAGGAATCCTCCTCTGTCTGTCGTGCATGAGAAACAAGGCTCAACAATTTGCAATAAGACGTTCAACTAACCCTTTGACTTTGTAACGAGGAAATAATTTACGACTTTATTTCCTTTATTTCCTCTTTATCTTTATTCATTTTCCCGACTTTGTAACGGGAAATAATTTACTTCCTGATTCTAGTTGAATTCACGTTATATTATTTAGGTTACTACATGATGAAAATTTGTTTCACAAATTAGAAAAGCTATTACAGTCTTTATGGAATGAGCAGCGTTAGCCAGTGATTGCTGTACACAGCGAAACGTATTTATTGAGAATATTTTAAATGTCGTTTCACAATTAGTGAGAGAGAATTCAAAATTTGACTCGTCAATTTTTACAGTTTTTGCTAAACTTGCTGTATTTTTTGATTTCTTAAAGTAATGATTTTCACAGAATTTTAACAAAAATAACTCTTCGGCATTAAAAATCAATAAAAAATTAACTCGTGGTAACAAAAATTAAAGTTATATTCCTTTTCTTTTTCCTACTCAAATGACGCGGGTTACTCGTTATATGGCGTACCCTATTTTCCTCCTGGTAATAAGGATTACGAAGTAAATCATAGAAAACTTAGTTCAGATATTAGATCGAGTTCATTCCTTGAATATTTTATCACCGGTAATATTGCAACACAAACAACTATGTGTGAGCGTCAGCAGGTATTCCGCATTGACTAACCATCCTGTCCTGGTGTTGTACCCCAGGCAATGTCTATCTAATCATTATGTTAAAATTCATGAAGTATGACAACTTTGTACTTTGTAAAGTTGAACTTCCATGAGCAATATGAATTTGACTGGATAAAAACAACACGTTTTAATGCCATTAATTCCTTCACCTCGGAAAGCTTCTTATATAAAATTTACTTCCCTCACCACAAAGGTGTAACTTTTGAAGCGCTTCACATTGACATTCTCTACATTTTATAAGTATTAGTGCCATCATTTCAATATTTTTGTAAGCATTAGTGTCATCATTTTAATATTTTTGTTTTAGTGCTATAATTTCAATACTTTTCAAGGAGCAAAAGTTTGTCGTAATGTTTCAATTATATGGAACACATTATTACCTTCTTGAAGTTTTGGATTCTTTTAGAGGACAAAAAAATTGCTGCAGCCCCTGTGAAGATATACCTCACAGAGGATGCTGATAAACTACCAATGTTATTTTCTTGTCGTATACGTTGGGGCAAGCGGATGCTATTACTTGGAACAATTAGCTACGTTACGCCTTATTTCTTCATTTATCAATGCACTTGACGCGAGGACGCGGTTAGCTACGCGGACGCTACACCCCAGCACTTGCAGGGTCGAGTTTATGTTATTGATGACAAAATTTCCATTTTTATGATCAATGAACATTGCCATTGCATTCCATAGATTTTAAAAGATTGGAATAGCAAGAGCCAAGAAATACTGATGGCATGAAGGATCACTGGATGCTCATCACAAGCATTCCGTCAACAGGCGACAGTATTTGTTGAGTTGTTTAGAAATAATTTCATTGCGTGTTGTATAAAGATGAGGTCACGGTACAGAACAGTTATTTTTGCTGAATTTTTGTATGCTTTTCAGGCTCATCGCAACTGTTGTGCTTCCCAGAGGCGTTCGTAACACTAGTAAAATAGAAGAACATTATGCTTCTGTGGGCTTTAATTATATAAATGGAGTTCAGAAGAAAGTACAATCCTCTGCAGATGGTGACAGAATTTTAGAACGGAGGAATATATTTAAGTAGTGCATGCATGAGTCCTGATGATAAATCCCTGCACGCATATGATTTAATTATAATTATGTGTATATCTATGTATTCAAAGCACTTCCATTTCAATTAATTCACTCATATGACAAGAATTCGTATCGCTGCATCAATTCATTTCTTGTGAACATGAATATATGATTGCCATAATCGTTCACTGCGTCGCTTTGGGTCACTTGAGTGAGCAGTGAGCACTGCAACAAGCATGAACAAGACACCCTACCCTACTCGTGCCTGCATTGCAACTGGCGGCTGCGAGATACACGAACGCTCACCTCCGCTCTGCGTTGAGTGCGTCTCTGATAAGTGAATGTGTTGGCGAAACTTCCAAGCTTAAATCCAGGCAAATTGAGGGATCACTAAAATACATCATCAGCATGCAAAATTTACTTGGGATTGGTGGAATTGCTAGAATATTTGTCGTTAGTGTTCGTTATAAACATTTCATTTATTTGGGAGTGATGTTGAAAATTATATGTGTGAATGATCTCGAGGTATTCTGTTCTAATTTGTAGTCTACATATTGAACGTGCTCGAAGAGAAGGATATATGAATGATAAACTTCAAATCTCGAGTTAAATCGGATCGTGAAAGACCTGACGAGAAAAATATAAATTATTATAATATAAATAAAATAGAATAAACTTCACTAATCCTACATTTAAGGGACGTACAAAATCGACCGACTATAATTTCAGTGGCACGTAAAGCACCAGTCATGATTATTTTACCAGCCTCACAGAGCTGAGGAGTGCCAGGACCAGCACCTGTCTGAGTGACAAGCGCAGAGTTAATATGTCTTTTGATTGCATAACTAAATTAAACCAAAACAATCTTTTATTTCCAATCAAGTACACAGTACATAGACATTTAGTACATTGGTTTTTAAATTCTTAAGGTTAACATTCTTAGAGTAAGGGTGATGGTGAGCTCCATGCGACGATCCTGGGATGTGTGCGACGATCCATGGGCGAGGTCTTAATTGCTGAGGTCTTACCGATAAGTGCGAGCTCACGGCGTGAAACGAGAAACAGCTCGTATTCATTGCCGGGTTTCGAACCCGCACGCAGTCTTTCTGCACAAGCAGAGACCCGATACAGAACACGGGCCGCATACCACTCGACTACGGTGGCTGCGCTAAAAAGCTAATTAACTCAAATTAATTGACTTCACCGCTTTGCCATCGTTATGTCTATGCTTTTATCAAGGTAAAGTGCAGCGTAATGTGTTTTTAATTCTTTTGAAATTTGAATATTTATCATAATGATATTTTTAAGGCCTATTTTTGTGGAAAACCCTACGGTAATTGGTGCCAGTATTTAGTTTACTTTTGATGTGTGTGCGACGTAGGTTAACGCGGTTATGCACAGACGATTTTACTCATTTATAAAGTATCATTAAAGAGCTAAAGTTTAATTACCACCAGGTTCATTTTTGCATATAATCAATCCCGGGATGCACTATTTTACTATTTTACTCCCTATGAAAAGAGGTATCAGTGCCGAGATTTCTTTATTCAGATTCCCTGAATCTCACCAACTACACATAATCCCTCTGAAACAGCGACTAGAAAGTTTCTTAGCAATAAACTTTCCTTTTGAGCTCGAATAATTGTGTTTAATCACCTGAATCTGTGAGCTCACTAGGGGAAGAGAGGATATTTGCCGTCCACACTTGTGATGACATATCGACAGGAAATAGGGGCGCTTAAGTCAGTACTCTGCCCCTGAACAAGACATAGCGTATGCATGGCAGCTGAGGCGATCAGTCTTACATAAAGCGAGTCAAGGATGCGTTCTTTGAGTTGAGCGTCAACTGGAATTGGAATTGGTGACGCCCTTCCTTAACTGATGAGATCATTTTGGAACGCTGGTGCTTTAAATGGAGGGTCTGACGGGAATGCAAAGACAGTTTTTCAAACAGATTAAGAAGTGTTATGATTTGATTGTCGAATAAGTAGATAATTATAGAAGTTGAGATTTCGACTCGGAAATACTGTATTTTTTCAATGATTATGAGTTGTTTGTGATGACTTTTTTGTGTGAAGAATGTTTGTATTGTTGAAGTAAGGAAATATTTCACATCATTTCTACGATCAAAATTGAAGTTTTAAGATTATTAAGTAAGTTATGTTTTTTACATACTTTCATCGCTGTAAGTGAATGAAAGAAGGAGATGGCTGATTAAAGGGATGCAAAGCATGAAGGATATTGAATTGAACCTTGGACATCAACGATTGCGTAACGAATAGATAAAGTATGCATGCCATGGTGCTGAATGCTACAGAGGCTCTTGGACTGAACGTAGCAGAGCGGAAATTATACTTGCTCGTAACAAGACGCTTGAAAAGTATGATAAGAGTGACGCTATTTGACTGAGTGATTAATTAAAATGTACACAGGAGAATAGTGAAGTGACCAAGAGACCATTAGTTTGGAGTGCAGAGTATTAAATTAGTTTGTGCATAAGGAAAGGATGACCGTCTTCTGTTTGGATGTGATAAAGTGGCAGATACCAAAAATGGCTATAAGAATTACACGATGGATGGCCGAAGTAAGAGGAGCGCTGAACGTGACAGTCATATTTCCGTAGTGTATGCAAAACTGTGTATTTAGTACCATTCCGAGTGAAGAATATTTTTCTGTGTAATTCTATTTTTCGCAATCCCGATTGGGCCCTGGTCTCAATTTTCTCTCTTTAGAAGTATGGGTTACGCGGGATGGAAACATAATGCAACGTAGTTGAGGTAACCAGCAGAAGCTTTCGGGTCTTACAGTGACAGGCGAATGGGAAGGAAGCGAATGCCTTGCTCAGAAGCAACTAAGATGTCTGATAACCAGCGCTTCAGTAGTTTATTGATCGTTCTGTATAATCTTTGGCCATTGTTACTGATCTAGGGACACAGTGCAGAGGAATATATTATTTTTTATTGAGAGCTGACATTTACTGTGAAAACTTATTCAGATTCACTTCACTGACATATCCGCTGCTTTATGTGTTATACACTTTCAGGAGTAACGATGAAATCAATACAAATTTGATATTATTTGGTGTGATATTGATTCTATCATATTAATTACGTCTATCCAGTCACCATTTCCCTCTTTCTTAAATGATAGCATAGCGAGAAAAGAAAGTTTTTTGATAATTATCATTATGATCTTGAGTTCTTATTACTTTTACACCCTCCTTCCCCACTCACCATTTAAAAAGCTCTTGAGAGCAGCAGCGACAGCACTAGACGGATGGCAAAAACAGACACACAAACTCAGTCAACTCGTGTGCCTCGAGGCACACTTTTGCCGAGCTGAAAGTCTATCCAACTGCAGATTTCATTAAAATTAAAAAAGTAGCAATGAATTTATTTTCATTCGTGACTAGTGCAATAATGAGTTTTGTGCGTCTTTTCGCAAGGAGGTATTAAGAATTCATCACCCTTAGTTTTGATTGCACAAAAACGGTGATTAAGAAGCGGCCTAAAATCAGTAAAAAAATGAGCGGTCTGACGAACTTCAGCAAACGGAAACCACTTTTTTACTTCCCGCTGAAGCAAGTAAATCTTGGATGGTTGCCTGGTAGGGAAAGCCCTCGAATCGAAAAGCCACTGAGCCTACTGGCACCAATGGCCTGTGGGGAGTTCGTTGAAGCTAAATGTTAAATATGGCTTGATATTGAAAGCAATGGGTGCTGCACCATTATGCAGAATCATGTTTTGCAGTTATTATTTCTACTTATTTCAATGACGACTTACGTTTTATTTTCCTTCAGCTTTATTGATATACAAGAGTGATGTGAGTTGCTATAGTTTCTTTTGCTGCATAAACAACGACAACCATTTTTGTGATACACTCGTAAATCGGCCATTTTCGGTTCTTGTTTTCAACAAGTAGTCTTGTCAAAAAATTGAACATTATCACGATTGAGTCTCGCTTTTTTTGAACGAGAGACTGATTTTCATACCCTGGCTGAAGACCACTTTTTAAAATATCAATAGAAGCTTCAACTGACAGCTTCAATTTTCATGCCGATCTAAACAGTTCAGTCAGTTTAGTACCAATAATTATTGTACTAAATCAATGTCCATAACGTGATGCATTGTTAACGCCTCGGCCTCAAAAGATAAAGTTGCCCACTACCTGCCCAACCTTTGCTCTATCTGCCTTGTTTTCATAAGTTGCTCGTCACTCACATATAAAATGCAGGGCTTGAAAGTCAGTTTTCACTTTTCCTCGTGCAAGTTAAACTCTTTACAGAATGTTTGTAGTTCAGCTGAGGTTGAATGAAGGGCAACGTCTCCCTTCCCTCTACACCTCGACGACTTCACCACATTGCTGCAGCAAACAACATCAAAAGCTTCTTTGGCATTGATGAACCAATTTTTTGTTACGTTTTTTAGATCCCTGTCAATATTCGCTTTGAAATTATCCTTCGTTCGCCTGCACCCGACATCCGATTTAGTCTAGAATATTATCTATCCTGAGTAGTTGCAAATATTACGAGTCGGTTTATCCTATTCGAGTACCAACCTTAACTTCGACTTTTGACGTGTAAATTGTTTCTCCCACTCAGATATGTCATGTTTATGCCTAACTTGAAATGAAGGATTGTTGAGTTCTTCACCAAATGCATAATGTATTATCATGTCAAAATTGACGATGTAGCTTGCGTATGTTTCTATTTGAACTGCCGCTTTCAACGTTCATACTGTTTGCATATATCTGTATAACCAACTTTAATGTAAGATTTCCGCTATTACAGTGGAGCGTGTTTCCAAATATTGTCAAAATATTAGTTCTTAGCCCAACTTCTACTGTATATGATTCGTCCGTCTTTTAGCGTCAGAAAAATGTTTGGAATAGGTATCAACCTGAACATATATGAACAATACGAAAAGATAGTCCTGACCCACAGTACAGCGATTGGGTACCGGATTTTCCCGAGTTCGATCTCGGGCGGAATTAAGGTTGACTTCAATTTTACTTGATGCCTCACGCTCATTGAAGACTCTTTCTACAGCACAACAGTAACGGCACCGGTCAGCGCTATCTCTGCAGTGTCGTAACAGTGGCTCCTTAACCAAACCTTAGTACGGCATTAACATTTTGCTCTAACACGTCACTCTGAGCATAATTTGTAACTTCACATAATTTTTAATATATAGTTTCATAATCAAAATGATTCGCTCACTGGAGAGAAAGTTGAAGTGATTATTGGTTACCGCTTTAAACAAATGCGTGTAAAGAGCAAATGCTGTCCTTTTACTAGTAACATGTGAAATTTTCAATTATATTATTTATAAACACAATATATTTTCAATTTTACGAAATATTTGTTAATACTTACTCTGCTTCCCTGAGTTACATTGATTTGATCGTTCAAATGTTAGTCAATCTAAGGTCCATTCAACTCTGTGATATAACTCTGTAAGAAAAAAAGTCTATTATATCATTAAACTCTTCTTTGACGACCTTCCTGATAAGTCCACTCCTAAAGAGCTGTTTTTCATGTAATAGCTCCTCGTAATTTTCCTAACCAATCTTTGATGTTCGCAACTTTGAAATTAGGTTAACTTAATTCGATCACGAGTCTTGGTTTTACGGTTCCAACTTTTGCGACCTGAAGCTTCTGGAGCTCATAAGAAAGTTGGTGCATCAAAATTCTTGCCCAGGATTATAGGAAAATCGATTGACTGTCTTTATTGGGCAAGGTGAGAATAATTTGTAGGTTGTGGCAGCTCAAATTTGTTCAATTTTTTTTAGGAAATTGGTTCAAAAGGCCAACCGCATCCCCAGGACCCAAACTTGAGGTCTCCATGAACGCGTCGCAGTGAACCGTGAAAGAAGGTCTCAAGGTCATCTAAGATATAATATAATTGACCACATTTTGCAGCGAAATTTTTGAAAAAACTTTCGCTTCTCAGGTTATGATTAAATTCCTCGTACCCAGCATAGATGGATGTATCTAAAATTTCCAAAGAGGGTGTAATACATTGTACTACTATTATTTTTTCATTATGGAAAACTTTTCCAAGTGATAACGTTAACTTTAACCCAGTGCTTCAACAAAGGAAATTATATATAATGACCGTGCATCAAAATGAATGAATGCTGGATTTACCATTTTGCGCAAGTTCTTGCCTTTGAATCTACATATGGTTAGCTCATATATTGATTCCTTTTATCCAGTGGCTAAGTTTAACACGTAAAAAATTCATTCTGATTGGATACAGCACATTATATTCTATATAGAATTTTACAGTGTGAATTAATATATATATATATATAATATATATATATATATATATATACATTTCTAATGCAACCTATTTTATTATATAATAAATGTTTAGTAGATATAGCATTGTGGTTGAACGAAAATAGTTCCTATTTCGGTAGTTTGGGTAAGTGTTCAGGCATAATTTGACAACAGTGCTAGCATTAAAGTTTTTGAAATGAAAGATTTGATTTTTCACAAGGACTTTACAATTGCCGAAAACCTAAATTGGATACGACACGTTATCCTACTGTTATTTTAACGTTTAACGTAAGACGTAAATTGTCAGCAAGTTTTCTATGTTATCACCTCGAATGCTATCTTCTTTTGTAGTCTCAAAACGATGAGCGTGGTTTTGAAAAAAGACACAAATAAAGTGAATAAAATTTAGAATTTTCACAACCATGGTGTCTGTCCATCTCATTTAGTGAGCGAAAAACGGCCTTAAATTCCGTGCTGAAGTGCGATAAAACTTGGGTCATGTACGGTGGCTGGAGAACATCTGGAGAATGGCTAAATGAAATGGCAAACCAAGTTACATTGAATCTTATTCATGCTCAAGGCAGATTCCTGCTTCTATCAGGGCATGCAATGGGATGCTATTTATTCTCCTTTTTAAAACAGAGTGCAAGAGAAAAGCCAGAAAAGCACTGCAATGTGTGTCAAATTTTGTTTCCTACAACCCTCTTCGTTCAATAGGCGCTGGCCAGTACTGCTCGGAGACAATGCCTCCAGTCTCCAGAGTATACCAAAGCATTGAAAACTGAGGTGGGAAATTTTACAGCGTGCTTTATTATCTCCGTATGTTTCGTAAGCTAAATGTTTAATTTCAATGTATTCTTAGTCTTATTTTGGCAGAAAGATAAGCTGCGCAGAATAATTTATTCTCGTGATGAATTAGGAATCTCAAGATGCTATAAATATACGAGTTCAAAAAGGCTCATGCTTCGCTAAATTTTATTATGTGATAAATATTTACTGGACGTTTCGCTAATGTTTTATCAGAACAATGAAAACAAAACTGCATTTTATTAGCAACAAGCTGTCTGTTTTATGTGTGTTTAGCAGTTAAAATAGATAATCTTGAAAACTGAAAATTTCTGACAAAGTTTCACAATTCTGACTCTTTTTCATTAGTCTGAAATATCCAAAATACATTTCCTTGGGGAAAGATAGTTGGAAATATAGTATATCTTTCATTAGACTAGTAAAAGAAAGAGGCGAATACATGTATATGTAAAAAAGGGGAAAAATTGAAGCAGATTATACGTAAGATTTGAGGTTAATTTTCTAAAGAGTTGTTACCTGAGTCTATCTAGGAACTCCCCAATGCATTGGGAAACTGAAATAGTATAAACTCATTTTACACAGTGTATGTCCTGGGAAAAAATATTCTATTTTTGTACAATTTTGAAATCACTTAGTTTCTACACAACAACTTCCTGTCAGTAAGAATGTTTACCTGATGTGTACAAGTAAAAATAAACTTTAAATTGCACTTTCGAGTAAAATTATTGTGCCAAACGGCTACGAAACACAATTAACTGAAGCTTGAACAGAAATCCAGACTTCGAATAGAAGCTACTAAAGGCTTTGCGGTCCTGAGTCGTTCGCGGAATTTTAATGAGGAGTCGAATTATAGAGAGACTTAGAACCCCACATTGTCTTACGAAGATTTATGTGGATTACATAGATTTATGGAGGATCTATTCGGGCAAGAAGATTTGATACTGGTAAAAATCAGCTAGCTTAAATGAAAAGTAATTTTACTAGCAAAGCCGTGATAAATATTGCAAAGAAATTTTAGAATCGATGATTACAATACGTTATCTTCCTCGTTAAGCTTTCATAGCCTTAATGAACTGAGCATTTCATGGAATAATACCGTCTATTTATTTGTGAATACCCTGACCCTGCAAATCAGTGCACTACGAAATGCGAATTTTAGTTACACTAACAAACTAACATTTGTTATGTTTTCTTCAAATATTGTACAGCGTCATCTTTTAAAATAATATTTGTATTCTGATAGAAACCTTCGAAACTTATTCTAAGCTCACAGCCTGCTAGTGTTGTCTCTGCAAAGTTTTCATTTTCCTTGTTCTTTGTGCCCAAGGCAAGCAGAATGTTCTCATCAAAGGCTGATCGCGTGTCATGAAGACCGTCAGTTGGAGACGCTGCTAAGTCATCACCATCGTTACATTCGACCCAACAAATGGCATCACTTCAATTTTTTCCTGTCCTCTATGAGGAAGAATGGAACTTCTTTATAAGCGCCATCAACATTGCAAACTGCATTGGCGTGCAGACAGACATCTGAGAAAACAACTGGCAAGACATTAAACAACTTTTTAACCTTATCATTTGGATGCTTTTACAGTGTACATAACGCAACAGTGAAATATGTAAACGAATCAAAAACGTCAATTTATACGTATTTACATGTGATAATAGATGTATAAATATTTATATGAATTGCTGGTTGTAAAATGAAAGCTTGGTAACCCAAAGGCCAAAATTTATATAATACATCCACTTTCAGTTTCCATCACGGCGTTTTCTATACCTTCAGAAAATTTTTCAGTCCTTTTTTTCCCCTCGTCTTCTTTAAGGTTTTGATTAATCTTGTTTAACTTTTCTCGCGGTTCTTCTATGGGAATAGACCTTGCTGTTGAGCTTTTTCTGCAAATCCTTCAAAATGGGCACTTCAAGACAATGAGATTTTGAGGTATGGACTGCATTGAGGAAAAGCGCCTCTGGAACTTCCAAGATAGACTTAGAAATCCGTCTTATGCCTCATCTACACAATTAGTTTCTCGGTCGTATGCCATGGCATTGAGTTTTGTATTAGTAAGCTGTCAAATAGATTGTGCATACATACTGGTGGCCAAGGGCATAATAATTTCGCTCTCAAAAATGAGCATACAATTGCGTGACAAAAGAAAATTAATTTTGACATGATCATGATACATCCATTCAGAAAAAAAATCAACTTTACCTCAACCCCTTTTGAAACTGCTTCAACTTTCTGCGAGCAAGACTTGAAAAGTATCTGAATAGTCTAAATAAATTTCCTTTTCTTGCGCATTGTTTCTACTATGATGGAGTTGAAAATCTCCTGCATCTGTTTCAAAAACCCTCATAATTGCTGAGACATCTGGTTTCGTGCTGCTGTACAGAGATGCTTCAATGATATTTGAAAACTCCTAGGACCAAAATTTCATCTTTTAGATGCGTTTGTGGGCGCATTTTGACTTAGGCTTTGCAAGTGTTTGGCAGAAATATGCTCGTTTTACTGATAACTGCATCAGTCGGAATGATAAAGCATTTACCTAGAAATATCAGGATACTAAAGGTAAAATGCGGTACAGTTTATTCCCTCGATGCATCCCCATAAATTAATTATGAGATAACACAGTGCTACGTTATTGGCAGTGTGCTGTCCGAATAACGAACTCTTCTTAGCGTACTCCAAGTGTGAACCCATCTTTTTCTCAAGGGTCTGAGTTCTACAGTCATTATCCTATTTACTTCGCAGTTTTGTGTTGGATTCTATAACAAGAGGCTTCGAAATATCAGACTTTCCATAGAATTTTAACATTGTGGAGCTACCGTTGTACTTTTAATTTAGAAACGTTAATATTTAAATGAGTATTGAGTTCAGATGTTACCTTTTCCGAAGCAGTTTTATAATTGTTGTCTACAGTTCGATTTAGTGTTTGATGGTCCCTATTAGCTCTCTAATTCTCTTACGACGTTGTTTTTTAACTTCTGCAAAAGCTGTTATGACCGTAAACATTGTCGTTTGTGGTGCATAAAATTATTCAACTATTTTTGTCAAACATGCTTCAGCTTATCGCTCACCAACGATTCGTCATCATCTATCTAACGAATCAAACATCTTTCATTTCATTCTTGCTTTCTGTGAAAAAGATAGAATATTGAGGTTGTATATTATAGAATATAATTAAGATATTTAATGATATATGCATGCATTCAGCATCAGTTATGTCTAGCCAAGAATGCTGTAGAGACAAAAGAAAAAATGTGTAATATTCATGATGTGTCAACTTATTTTTTCAAGCTCTCGCACATGTCAGCGCTAATATACTGTCCTCCAAAAATTAGAATAAGCAGTGCTGTCTCACCATAACAGCATTCACCGTCACGTTCTTTAGATCCTAAATCTGTTACAATTTCCTATGCTAGCTTGATGTGCTAAGAGCCGCAACTACCAAACGATTGCAGTTTTTTTTTGCGAAACCTGTTGTGAAACTTTTTCGTCAGTTGTGGCCAAAGTTTTGCGTGGTGTCTTCACAATGTTCAAAATCATCTAACAGCGACACTGGCCATGGCGTGCGTACTTGCCTGTTCCTGACATAAGAAAAATTTTCTCAAAGCCCAAAGAATGCATCTGCATAGGGTTTCAATTGTCCTAGACGCGGTACAACTGGTATATCAGAAGAAACTTCGCTCATAGCATTATTCTTGTTTCTGGTTGTTGGAGCTCTTAACCACCATAATTTATGACTTCTTCAGGTTGGGTTATGTTTAAGGCTAGAGACAAAGTCTTACCACTTTTTATTAGCCTTCAGTTGCCATGAAATAAAGTTTAACTGATAAATCACTGGGTTGGAAGTCATAGAAACAAACACTTTGTATACAAGCAGTGACATCATTTCAGTATGAGTCTCAGCAATAGATTAAGTGTTTTTTTTAATATATATATGAAAAGTAGACATAAATTAGTCACCTATACATTAAAATTTAATCACCAGAGTGGTATTTCAAAGATGAAGTCTATTTGCAAAAAATGCTTAGCTTTGATATAATGAGGGGGAAAATCTGTATGAATTAGAGTTATGTAATGCACGTAGTTGAAAAACTATGCTGTGGAACTTTTTTTTCTGTTCAATGTGCAATTAGAAATGTGTTCTATAAGGAAATATAGAGGTTATGGTGGTCATTCCACTTACCATGTTAGTTACACTTAACGAGGGACACTCAGCTATGTGATAGAATTATTTAACTCGTGTCTAAATATATTAAATCTTGTTTTTTATATTAGTTTGACGGCTGAGCTTTATTCTTGTTCTATGGTTTAATTATTTTTCGTAATTACTGATGGTTTCAGGCCCACTCTGTTAGAAAGTAATAAGATGTCATCCAGTGAACAGAATGGAACTGTTATTCGTAAAATGAAGGAAGTTTCAGTTCGATGAATTCAAACACTTGCAATTTTTCGTATGTTAGGTATTTTAACTCAATATTCCATTTAAGTTAGATCTTTTGGTCAGCCCTTGTATACACATTGAATAAATTTAAACGTATGTAAAAGGCATGATATTTTACAGCAGGAACTTAACTAACAAAAAAATTAACACCTAAATTATTAATGTTTATTTGAAATTTACTCACATTCATATTTAGGATTTTAAAATAATTTTGAAAATATTGATGCAAATTTACTGTTTTTCTTCACTTCTCTGAAAAATAACGTAAGTGGCTGAATACTGACACAGTTTACATCTGACTAATAAAACTACTGTATTTTCCCATTTATAAAGTTTACTCCGAATGACTAACGTCCGATTCAAAAGTTTTGAATTTTAAAAATGACAATCTTCAATCATTTCGTTTGCACACAATTCCTCAACTGGCAAACCTCAAACTTGAAGAATAGCAACTTACAACTAAAACGAAATGCAGAGCAGCACTAAGTTTGTGTTGAAAAGTTAGGGTAGTTTGAAGTGAATTCAGTGAGGAAAGTTTAGACCACGATTTTTTCAGACGTAAAGCACAAAGAAAGTAAGAATTGAGGCTACAAGTGGCTGGGTGTACAAATACTTGTTTTCTGGCTGCTTTTGCCCATGTGAGTGATTGTGCATAGTTTCCATAGGAGACCTGGAACCACAGTGACATTTTTGTTCGTAATGAAAATTGCTCTAGATGTGTTGAAGCTTACCATAGTGGTGTCCGAAACAATTTTTACAACATCAAACAATCTGAAGCCATATTTGTCGTATATTGCATATACTGATCTACTTAGCGCTGGTCTAAGCGTCCGAATGGGGATAATTTCTTCAAAAATAACGAGTAATATTTGGCATAGCGACTGATAAAGGAAAATGAAGGTATTCTTCGTATTAAATGCATGAGTTCAACGATAGCAGATGAAACTGAACGCTTAAAACTGCTTGTTCTCTACCCATACGAAAAAATTTACAAACTTGACACTCGTTTGTTGCGTCATGAGTGTCATACTCGTCATAGAATGGTACACACAGGTATTGATCACAGTTTGTTTACCAGCACAACGTCAGGAAGCTCTGTTTCAATAGCAGCAACATCAGCGATGACCATCGCATAATTCACCACAGCGTTGGCCCCATTAGCAATACTAATTACAGCAACAGCAGCAACAACAACTGCTGAAACAATCGCTGCTGACGCTACAACCTTTGAAAGCATAGCACCACAGCAACTGCTGCTATGGTAGCACCAGCAGCAGCCACGAAGCGACCATACATCACTAGGGCTGTAATTATCAGCGAAGTTGCCTCAGTGTCACCACGGGGCCTTTAAATCAAAAGCTGCGTACCCAGCCCTCTTCGTAAAATGAAGACAAATGCTCCCATAATGCAGCACTGCCTGCTTCTTTGATGGGCTAACGACCTTCCACGTTATCTGCAGCGCGCTAGTTGTACGTCTTGTACGTTTTGATTTCATTTCTAGAGATTTAAGCAAACTAAATTTTCAACTCACATGTTTTTGTACACGTTTTTGTTACCCTGTGAGTACTTTTGCGCTTGCAGGTTTTCATGTATTTTCGATAGACTTGAGCGTACTAAGTTTAGAACGTACATAATTCTGCGCTTGTTTTTAAAGAAACTTTGCTCACGAAAATACTGTGCCTGAAGTACCTGATGACGTTTGCCGAGTGATCGTTAGTTATACCAAGTGCATTCAAATTATAATCGTCCGATGTTTTTCCTCAGGACTGGAAACATAGAAACATGCACTCATTGTGAACGTGTAAGAGAGATGGCAGCTCTGTACGGCACACACAACTCTTACAACAACAGCGACAGTGTGGACTGTTTACGGTACTTAAAATGACGACGTTTTCACTACAAGTACAGTGGGTAATCATTTGTTTTCCCCCATTTGAGTGGTGTGACACCGATTGAAACTGATGGCTGGTTGAGTGAGACATGTAGTGATGTTGTCATGGATTAGTCTAATTGCTTTTGTGGGTGCGATAATTCAAAGCAGGTAGAACGTCGAGCGGCACCAAGCCAAGTCCTGTCGATCTGACGACGGCACAGAGCGAGTGGAGAAAGTTGTTTTGGAGGATCGCCGAATGAGTGTGGAGCACATCACCTCCAAAGTTGACCTTTCCGTGGGATCTGTGCTCACAGTTCAGCATGAAGACCTGTAAAGACGAAAAGTGTTCTCTAGGTAGGTGCAACGAATGTTGACTGACACCCGCAAGGCTGCACGCGTGGCATGTTTCCAGGCAATGTTGACATGACTTCATGATTGAACTTCCTTTTTATCGATTGTGACAATTAATTAGACATGGATTCTATTTTAATTTTTAGAACGAAACCCCCTTCAGCTCAATGAAAGCACAAACGCAGAAGCCATACACCATTTTAAGTATCAAAAACAGTCTTCACTCTCGTCGCTGCCAGTAGAGTTTCGTGTGCCGTACACTGCTGCCATCTATGTCATACATTCACAACGAGTGCATGCGTATTTTAAACCAAAACGCATGTCTCCATTTGTTTCTAGTTCTGAGAAAAAACACGGGAAGTGTTTTAACTTAAATACACTTCGCATCCAGAGTGACGTTTCCCCTTTGTTAGCACATTCACTCTATTTTCATCGTCTAAAAGTCGTACGAGTTGCTTCAATCACCCTACGCTTTCAAGCACTTATATGTATGAAATAGCACCATCTTCAGTTCATGAGCCCAGTT
>VCRD01000180.1:365211-405460 GCA_006783055.1 Trinorchestia longiramus
CTATGCCCTCTGCTTGATTGCTATGCCCTCTGCTTGATTGCTATGCCCTCTGCTTGATTGCTATGCTCTCTGCTTGATTGCTATGCCCTCTGCAGGGCTTGCTTGATACTTGAGACTGCATACGTAAAATTTAACTCTGAAGGACTTGCAAAGAGGAAATAGTAATCTAGAGCGCACGTATTGCTTACGACGAAGCTAAATTAGTAATGACTCCTGGGACGATGTCTTTCTAGTAAAGCTTCCTGAATATTGAATGCCAGCTCTTCTGAAAACTTGGTTCGACCATCAGTCGCGAAATCCTGTAACCGTAGGAGCTGTGCGGTTTATCCTGTAACATACATATACATACGCTTTACGTTTCTATCTTTAAATAATTAATTCTGCTAATCATTTAAAGTATCTACTTATTATTATAACATTTTAAATGGGCTCAAGTACGTATTAAATACTATACAATCAATATAAGGATATTTTACTAACACATGCAGTTGACCTATCAAAACATGGTTGATATAAAGACTCCTCCGTTGAAGCGACCCTTGGAGCTATCGGTAGGCTTTTTGATAGTTATTGATAGTCTTTGAGCTGCTTTTCATTGTCAATGAAATGTCTATTACCTTGTCTCAAGGTTCTCCGATGTGAGACGTTGGATTATATATGTATAAACGTATCATTCAACGACGTTGAAAAAGGTAAAGTAGCTTGCTCTATTCTAGGTCAAAACCGCTCTTCTTGAAGTGAGTCGTAGTACGTTTACTGGACTGAGAGGAAAATTTTTTGATGTAAAGACTATAATTCTACTAACATTTTTTTACAGATTTTCCAAATCGCTTGACGTTCTCAATTTTTAAAGGGGAGCTATAGTTTTATTTTGAGTTGATTGTAATTGCAGTATTGAACACAAGTCAACATTGAAGTCCATTTTCCAGGTTTCGGTCCAGCAGAAAAGACCAACCAGTTTGTCTGGAAAGTATCCTAAACGTGTTTCGCTCCATGTACACTTCGTTGTTTAGTCCATTTGGCGCATCAACTTTTTATTTCATTATCGTTATAATGTCAGTGTTGTTGATGTAGCAGAATATCTGACAAAAGCCCATAACGTTTCCTTGTTGAACACCTGTTCTAGCAAGAGTTCAATCACTGCTGTATTCTTGGATCACTTATAGCTGAGTTAGGCAAGTGAACCAGCTGCAATAATGTTGTAGTTATCGAGCATGCCGTAAGGTTGAGCACTGGCTATTAACATTAGGCTTTTGTGGATAATTTTATCAAATACTTCCAGAGAAGACAGTAGCTATTTTCTTAAGTCTGAAATGCTATGCAAGTTTAAAAAAAAGTCCGTGAGGCAGCAATGTTTTTCCCTTGCACTCCTGCTGGGTATCTGTAATCATTTTCTGAGCTGTTAGGCGTCTTGTTATTCGGAAAACATTTTCGTTTCGCTGAAGACAGATGTTAAGCGCTAATTGGGCGGTAGGTCTAGCCACTTGTTTGCCTTCTATTTTGTGAAGACTTAGCGACATTTGCTTGCGTTCAATGTTGAAGGATAATTAATTCCTGATATTTATAGAACACATGCATGTAATTTACTGATCAATCACTTAGGTTATTTTTGTTTAAATTCGCATTAAATTGAGCTGCGCTTGATTGCTCTGAAATTAGCTTGGAGTTTTGGTTGGTGGGAAAATAAGCCTTCCTCTATTTCCTCTTCTGCGTTCCTGTTTCTCGCATGCAATGCTTCTCATGACTTGATCACTGTTTACACATGCTTCAGAAAACTAAAAAGGTTTGTGTGGTTTTTAAAATTATAGTGCCTAAATCTACACAAATTTTTTTCGGGCACCTGGTAACTGAAACCGCGTTTATTACTTATTTACAATTTGGTCTTAATGAGAAGTTAACCCTATGATTACTATAAGTAAAACTGTGAGGAGAATTTAACTTCAGCGTACCCTTTGAAAATTGGCTCTCCTTGTAAGATTATTCAGATTTCTGAGCTTCAAAGAGAATATGGTGATAGAATATGGTCTGTCCTCGTCAGTTTACGTTGGTGACTTAGCACTGCCCAGTGTCGTCCCTAACAACACACGAAGGGATCAGGGATGCTAGGGACTGGAGCGTGTCGTGGGCTGCAGATATCGTAATTTATTTACGTTGTTCGCATATCACTAGTACTGATCTTCAATTCTCTATAAACCCTTTAACACGAAACTTGTCTATAAAGTAGAAAACGTAAAATTAACATCGGACTCAATATATTTTATGTGCAGTAAATGTAAAAAATATACGATTTGTTTCAGCATTATATAGAAAGCGACATTCTAAGTTCCTTTCTAAGGATTGCTGTTCTTAAGAAGTGTAGATTGATTTGCACTCTAATCAATTTAACGTAGAATTAAGGGAGAAGTTATTATTGTCTTTGTCACAGGCGTAACAGATCGGCAAGCAGCAGCTCCGACATTTCCCAGCCTATCTTGGGTACTAAATTCTTCTCAGGAGTAACATTTGCGTCGGCATCCAGCTTGACTTCCTCCTTCTGTTTCCAATAACCGTATTGGAGACCGGGAAGTGAGCAAGAAAAATGAAATTAAATGAACGAGACCCTATTTTCAGTCACGATAAATTTGACCTAGACACGACGAAGATGGGCTTTGTATCAAGCCGTGTTCGTAGCACAGAAGAATTCAATCAAGCAGAAGAAGGAGGTATCTTCATTCTAGTCGCTCATTAGCGGGTCAAATTGAATCTAGAGACAGCGAGCTGTAATTAACTCTATTTTCAATTAGTTCGAAACACTGTCATTTTTACGTCTTCCGGTTGCGTGTAGTGTGGGGCCCATTGTTGAGAAAGACGTTACCTGAAGTGATCAATCGAGTCCTACAGGAGAGTATATGTTTATATATAGACTGTCCTTGAGATCTAACGAAATCAAACCCAAATAACCGCTCTAGTAAAATGCCTCGACTGAAATGAACTGGTTTTCCGATTCTAATCAAGTTCCCTGTCAACAAGGCAATTGACTATGCAATGTCGAATTTCGGAAATAGCGACATGCGATAAACGGCATTTTTCAAACCTCTATGTAACACGCTGAAAAGTATCTTGAAGAGGGTAGAGAAATTTAAAGAAGGTCAAATATTTTTGATTCTTTGATTATTTGTAATTGAACTAAAAAAATAATCTGTAGAGCCAGATTCACTTCATTTTCTACCCGTTCAAACTTACAAACTTACGTGGAGTTGAAAAGATTGAATGGCATGCACACTGTGTCAATATTCCCCTTCTTACAGCTTCAGGTTGTTGCCGAGATTTAAATATTGTGCCCATGTGTTGGTCATTTTGAAGCGCTCTAACTCAGTACTTCACCATCTCAATTATTTTTACAATTTGCAGACGAAAAATGTGTCAATTACCGTGCTTCAGAAGAGGACAAATTGTAGTGCTCGATTTTCGAGGAAGTATGAAAGAGAACAGAACAATTAATCAGATCACAAGCAACATCATTTACAGTAATGCCACCATGTGCTTGTACAAAGGCTGTAAAACATGGTCGAAGAAAAAATATGTAGAGTACGAACCAGAATTAATCGATTACCAAAAATGAAAATTTCGTGGAAAAGGTGACATACGAAATTACTCCTTTGCATTGTTACCTGCGCTGCATTAGACTAATTGATGTTCTTGCTTCGATTTTCAGATCTTTTATAACAAATTTCAACGCTCTGGTGCTATATAAGCGTGTAACGTTCTTAAATATTAGACAATAGATGTATGCATGAAACGTGTGGTTCTATGAGTCATATTTTACTTTGTTTCCTGGAAGTGACAGGGTTCATGTATGGAGATCACGAAAGAAAACCTAAGATCTGGACTGCATGTTTGCAACTCAAGCACAGGGTGGCTACATGGTTATTTGGTTCTGGTATTTACCAGGACTTGTAATAATAATCTATCGCCTGATTAGAACGAGTTATTGACTGGACATCCTCAATGATGAAATTTTTGCAATGATTAAGTTGTAGCTGCTAACAACGCCATATTACACGATTATAATGTGCTTAGGTACTCTACAAAAAACTTAAATCAATTTAGAAATGACAGAATATGATGCAAGTTTCCCAGCCAATACAATAAACGTATCTCGACAAAACTGAACTACTGTAGGGACTGTTGAAACAGACCATGAAAATAAAACAATCACTTCTAATGATCATTGCTGAAGAGCTTACTGATATTTACATAGGAGACGATTGGAACAATACTCACTGTGAAGCTATATAATGAGACTAGACGAATGTACAAGGTATGGCAACAGAACTTCTTTTTTTAAAGCGCATTTCTTTGAAAAAAAACGAAGTTATGTTGCTGCATTCTGTATAAAAAATTAGAATATATATTGTTTTAAAGGTTAATCGTGGCTCGACATCGTATTGAAAATAATGCACTGTATTTTCACGAGCTGTTCATGCCCTGTTACTGAATCAAATCATTCACGTCCACTCATTGAAGTTAACAGCAAAGATTTGTGAAATCAATTGTCAATCCACTGTGTCTCCGGGACAAAGAAATTCCTTACTCGGACACAGACGTCATAAAGTTGTCCACTACGTAACTGAAGCACGTTCTCACACGCTTTAATGATCCTAACTTGGTTACACCGAAATGATATGATTATGCGTGGCATTGGAAGTCATTCGTGACTGAAATGAATTAAGTATATGAACTTCTGCCACAAGTACATGCGTTCACATGTCCTGTTTTAAAAGGTGATCATAGACTAATGCTGAATGTTGATGATAAAATTGAATATTTTAGATTGTTTCTATACTCAACTTTAATTTGTCAGATTTTGTTCCTGACCAGTTTTGTCGCCAGGAAGTTAAAACAATGATTTTTTTATCATTAAAAGCGTCCTTCGTTTGAATAGGGAAAAGTTTGTATGACATTAATTTTATTGTGATTTGAAATTTCTGATTTCTGTGACATTTCTCGTCCTGCCGTCAAATGCTGGACGTTATCGAACTCGAACACGTCTAGCATTGAATTATATCCTAATTTTCTGCTTGGCTGGGTCTGATTGAAAGCTGGCCTAGAGTCTTCCTGCGTAAATGGGAAAATATTCAGTTTCTCAAACTTGTAGTCTTACAGTTGCTTGCCTTGAAATTTAAATTTGACTGTCGACTCTAAATCCTCGGCGTGTTGTTTTTGACTTCAATAGCTATAGTAATGAAAATAGAAATGAAAATTAGTTCAGATATCACCCCCTCAGAAGAAATTGTTTAGAGGTCAGAAAACATAGTGGATGTTCATTTAACAGGTAATTAGTGTGATGCTCAATTAAAAGAATTCTTCAAAATTTTTTACAAATCAGGTGAAAACCCTGTGCTAAATTTGTTTCATTTTATGTAAAATTTGATCATAGATGAAATATTTGAATTGCAAAGAATCACGTTTGGGGTGTAAATCAATTTAGATTTACAAGTAACATGGTTCAGTCAATTGATCTAAAAACATTATAACCAGTGGTCAAACTCTGTCGTAAGTTTTCGTAAAAAACAATCAGCGTTAATAAGAAATACGGCAATTGAAGGATCTGGTTTTTCAGCCCAGGACGTGAAGCATGGCTCTGTAGGCAGCACGCCGTCATTTTACCCAGTCTTCCCAGCAATTGATGTATCAAAACAATCTGAGTACCTTGGATTGTTGAGTGCTAACTTTACGTATGGAAGTTTATTATTTTTTCCAATTCTAACTACACGTAGAACGTAGACTTCATTTTTCTATCTACCGTATGTATACCCATAAGGACAACCCACGATATCTGGACATCGTGTAGAAATGAAACTGCTGCTGTTGAATTCAACGAGAAGAGGAATCTAACCATCTGCCAGACTTTTTTGAATCGTATTTGAAGATGAACTTTCTTCAGGATGGGGAGCTGAAGCAGCGAAAAACTGTCGCAATTGAAATGTTTTTCCGAGGCGAAGTTTAGAAAACCTTTCAATACTGGCACCGATTGGCAGGCCGCACGGTGTTGCTTGTGTGGTGATCAAGAATTAGATCTAAGTTTAATTACAATTTGGCAATTTGCAGCCCTGATAAGCTAAATTCTAAGAATTTATCGCTTAATTTGAAACTAAGCATCAATAATTTGCATGGTAGGGCATTACATTTCTTCAATCGTGAGTTAGTACGCTGAGAGAATGAAATTTTTGTAAACGTCCTGCATAGAAGCGTGTAATTTTGAAGCTAAAGGTACGTTTGCTCAACAGATATCTGATTTTAACGTGAATTCTACATAATCCAGAGGCTCTTTTCTAGAGGATATCCCGAAACTTAATCAAGAAGTTATTTTGCATCTCATTGAGACGATCAGGCCCTATTAAAATACTGATCACCTACAAGTCATTCATTACAAGTCCCCACATAGTATAATGATGGATCAAAAAATTTACGTCTAGGGCTGCATATATGTAACAGGCGATCAAACAATACATAAAACTTGTATCAAAAAGCTGAATTTTGACGTTTAAGCTGCTGGCAATTTGTGATTCACTCACAGCAAACAAATGCAATCACCGTAACTTACCTACATCGAGTGTTGTTTCCGAGGTGAACTAGCGAGTGACGCCAGAGCTGCTTGTAATTTATGGTTCACTCACTGTTGTGAGAAACGCAGTTGCTAGAATGTCCCTGTTTTAATTGTAGTGTCTGAAGTGAACTAAGTGTAGCTGCAACCTGGTGACCGAGCTACCAACTCGTAAGAGGTAGGGTTTGATTTCTTCACTGACATCACAATGTAACCATGGAAGCCAGAGGGAAGAGACAATTTAATGTTACACCGCTGCGCCATAATTAATCCTGAAACCTGAGAATTGAGAAGCTTTTCCTTTAGGAAGTAATACGAGTATTATGTTCTCATAACGTACGCCAACTGAAGAAATAGATGTATGGTAGGGTTTGTGTTCATGATTTTTAACAGCGTTTCAGTTATTTATTCAGTTCTGAATTACAGCTTGGTAATATTATAGAGACCAAGTCATTAATGTGACTGAAGGGCCTGAAAGAAAATTTCAATTTCTGCGGGGTTCCAAATCCATGTAGATTGCAGGCCAATAAAAGAACAGACTCCTAAGCACGTTGCGTGTCTGCCACATACACTCCAGTTTTCAACCGCTGACTATCTCACGGAGTTCATTTTCACAGTATCATAAAGAACCAATCAAATTACTGGTTTTCAGAAAGGAAATTTATCAATAACAATAAATTGCCGACCATCGAGGTCAATATCGGACAGAAGCCTCCATCATTTTCTGAAGACACGCAGTCCAAACCGCCTGTGTATCAGGCTCGCTCGCATAGATTTTGACTGGACTTCCACTTTATTATATTGCCAGACTATTTTTTCTCTCAATGTAAGGGTCCTGCTCCCAGGATTGTGTTTCTCTCTCTGTGGAGCTCCTGCTCTCAGGACTAAGATGTTTGTCAATATGGAGCTCCTGCTGGCAGGACTAAGATGTTTATCAGTATGGAGCTCCTGCTGTCAGGATTATAATGTTTGTCAGTATGGAGCTCCTGCTGTCAGGATTATAATGTTTGTCAGTATGGAGCTCCTGCTGTCAGGATTATAATGTTTGTCAGTATGGAGCTCCTGCTGTCAGGATTATAATGTTTGTCAGTATGGAGCTCCTGCTGTCAGGATTATAATGTTTGTCAATATGGAGCTCCTGCTGTCAGGATTATAATGTTTCTGTCAATATGGAGCTCCTGCTGTCAGGACTAAAATGTTTGTCAGTATGGAGCTCCTACTGTCAGGACTAAAATGTTTGTCAGTATGGAGCTCCTGCTGTCAGGACTAAAATGTTTGTCAGTATTGATATCCTGCTGTCAGAACTATAATGTTTGTCAGTATTGATATCCTGCTGTCAGAACTATAATGTTTGTCAGTATTGATGTCCTGCTGTCAGAATAAGGTTGTTTTCTGAGTATATGTAGAACGCATGCTGGAAGTGCGTTTCAAGAATGATGCACAGAAACGTGTTGTATTACAAATGTTGTAGACTCGAATGAGGATAAAAAGAAGGAAATGTTAGCTGAAGTGTCATACATATGCGTTCATACATATGCGAATGAGGATAAAAAGAAGGAAATGTTAGCTGAAGTGTCATACATATGCGTTCATACATATGCGAATGAGGATAAAAAGAAGGAAATGTTAGCTGAAGTGTCATACATATGCGTTCGATCATAGTCGAACCTAAAAACGTTACGAACGAAATAAAACGTAAAATTTTAAAAATCATTGCTGATAAAACTGCCATTCGAGGCCAGGTGTTTTGTTGTCATCTCAAATAGCTGGGCGTTAGAAATCAGATTTTCTTTTAGAAACCTGTTAGAATTGGAGGAAAAATTCATATGAACTCAACGAATTGTAGTCGTAGTGATGACGCAAGCGTTCAATATAGTTTTCCATATACCGTGTGACCTAAATGCCTTCTTGGCCTCAAATCTACTGTAATTGTGGTATATTTACCTATGGTACGTTTTCACCATGAAATTAAGTTATCCTGTAACCCTTGTAAAATGCATACATATAAGTAACAAGTATGTAACTCCTAAATGTGTTGGGCATATCTGAAGTTTTTTGAAGGAACTGAGAATTTAAAATATTATTTTCAATTTTAAATTGAACGTACACCTACAATTTTGCGTGAGGTAAATTTTAGGTAATGTTTCTTTCATACGTACACATAATGGTGCTTTCTTTGCTAACACATGATGGCTACATAGTTGTAATGCACCTTAGTTGGAGATAACAATTTTATTCATATGGTTGCTTCTTCTATTTATATTCCAATAATAGTTTATTGGATCTATTTTGCTAAAACACACCACTCGAAATAGATCATCTTCATTACTAAATAACAAACGAGTTTGCTTGAGTGATGTAAAGGGTGCCACAACATAACTTCCTTTTTTTTCAAAGCAAACGCTTTGAAAAGAGGAAATTATGTTGCCGCATCCTGTAGCTTGAAGTTGTGCCGGGTGTTGATTCTTCTGTCATATGAACAATCCCATGTAATGTTGCAAGAATTCTGCCTCGAGCTGTGGAACGCAGCGTTGATGTCCCGGCAATCACCAATATACATGCGCGGTTGTTATCCACATGAATAATAAATGGACTTTCTTTCCGAACACTTTGGACTGCCAATCAACATTCTTCTTCCCTTGGAACAGGAATACGAGTTTTTCCTGGGGCTCAATAAGGTTCCCTCTTAAACAAAAGAACAAATGAAACGATAAAGTATTTTGTTATATTGTACCTTGCCATGTTAAACTATAGCTCAGTATTTGAATTTGCAAGGTAATTTAATTTGCTCGCTTTGACTGTAGCGAGCATCTGGTGATACATGTGCAGGAAATATTTATGCGTAAATTATTAATTCCTGCGCGAACGTATTTGTGATATCGATTTCTTGCTAGATGCACCAATCAATTTTCTCAATATCCAGCAACGTTATAGTTTCAGAATTTACTCACCGAGCTCGGAGAATTTTAATTAAATTTTTATGTGAGTAAATTTCAATATACTACTTTCTTTACGAATTAAAGAGCCTCTACTCATATGTCTAAAAGGTCTATGCACAAAAACCTCTCTCATCTAGCCGACCAATCACGCAATGGATGTACTCTTTGGAAAGTCATGGCAAATAAAATTAACTAAATACACACGGTAAATATTACTTTCGATTTCGTATGCAGAATATCGATGTTTACAGCAAAGCTTCGTGAACCAAATTAACTGTTGGGAAGCCTTACAATTTGGCCTTTCGAGGTTCTCTACGACGAGAAAATTTGCAAATAACGGAGTTTCCTCAGTAAATTTGTTGCACTTTTACAACTAACCTCATATACGTCAGGAGTACCAAGAGGTTAGGAATAAGAAAGAGATACCTTACTGTGACGAACGAGAAAACAATGTAAGGTCCACTTTGTTCATAATTATGTATGTATTATATATAGCAGTATCGGTCTCATTTCCAGCTCCCAGGTGTTAACACGACTGAAAATCTCGTACTTGTAAGTACTCTTTTAATGCTCTTAGGTGTTTTAATCATTTTTCCAGGCTAGGAGGTACGCTGGTGGTGTCTGTCTTCTTAGGTGTGCTTTGAAGAAGTTCTATTTTTTTAAGGCCCATTTACCCTGTGAAGAAATAGCATTAGTTGCTGCAGGAATTCGTCGTAAACTTATTATACACCACTGAGGCAGCACAAATCTTTTCTTCCTTCATCCATTCTCTGTCGTAGTTGATATGCATGCGTGGTACTGCATCTGACTTTTACTCATTATTTTTGTGTGTAAAAGGCACTCGACGGAAATTTTATTTCACTGCTACTTTAGTTTCACTAAGTTAGTTAAATTCATCCGCTGAATCATATTCATGTGTACCTGAGACTTACATTTAGTTTTGTCACTCAGTCCTTTTCTTAACGCAGATACAGTAATCTCCACTCGATATTATTCACAGAATAGTAGGTGTAATAATATTTGGATCTCAAGTTACAAACAAATTCTAATTTTTAGCAGACAGCTTACAAACTTCTGAAAAAACTAGAGTAGTTTCCACGAGCTTCAAACCAGTGTGTTGTCAGTTAAATAACTAACTAGTTGGCTTTAGATTATTACCGCATAATTTTGACACCCTCCATATACCGAGGTGCCTCTAAAAGGATTCTCTTGTGAATGTCCTGCGTGCTGAACTTAGAACTGGATTAATCTTCTTGTTAAGAGATTACAGCTGCGATCCTCAAAGCTTTAGAGGATCTCTCTAATGACTCGACATTTTTGACAAGAGTCGCATCAAATCCACGGCAGCTTTGTGCCCTAAGAGCCTCAATTTTACCCCTAAAGCTTCGTCTTAATTAGCTCTGCTAAGTCACGACAGTAGACAATCCTGGGCACTGTGCGTCACGTCACTGCGTCTTTGTTTTAGTTCTAATGCTCCTTTTGTTCATGTTTTTGAACGTAGTCGTCTTCAGAAACACATTATTTAGCTAATATAATTGTTGAAACTATTTCCGACTTCAAATTTTATTATGTTCATCTATTTTCTTTTCATTTAAATTAGAAGACGCAATAATAATTTTTCCCCAATATATTTACAGTTAATGTGATTAAAGAAGTCATGTCGTCTCGTTTAGGTGGCACAATGCATTCTATTAGGTTGTTACAAAAATAATGGCCGCTCGAAGGTCTGGAAGGCTTCTGAAATCGGCCATTATTTTTGTAACAACCTAATACATGCAAATTGACCCATATTCGAAAGAAGAACAAAGTTCGATTGTTACTCCAGATGCGGCTAAACAAATCGAGTCCGTTATTTTCTTGCGCTGAGATTTCGCTCCCTCAGGTTGATGGGTGGTAAAGATCAGAAACACCTTTCTAGGTGTTCCGATCCGCGTCTTTTGATAATCTTTTTTCTTTTTTGGAAAACATAAATCAAAAATGTCGAATTTTGTTGCGTTTCTAACCATTTGTAATGCAGCGACTAAGTTCTATCTTTCATTTTATTTTTTGAATTCATATGCTCATTGATTTTTTTTCGAAGAACGCTTTTTTTATTTGTTAACCCTTTTTACAATTTTTTGATCCTTCTATTGATATGTTTTTGTCCGCCTTTTCTTTTCGTTTGAATAGTTTAGGTTTTCGTTGCTCGTATATAGATAAGTATGCATTTCTAGAATAACTGACACTTTAAATCGTAATTTCTTCTTTTTCTTCTTTATATTCTCGCCCAGAAAACTTAATAATTTCTGGAACTCACCAGCATTTAAGCGTATTCAACATACTGTCGTATCTTCACTCTCACTAACAAGTAAACAAATATTGAAATGCATAAAAGATCGGTACAAGTACAAAACACCTCTTCTTAAGTAAGAATTTTACTTGAAACTTGATTAGCTAAACCATGTTGAATTTGTTACGCAGTGTTTTGCAAATCTTTGAGTCATCAGTGCACTTAACAGTGAGATGGGACTTTAAATTATTAAAGATTTCCACTGCTTCCTGGAGCTTATTAAACTACATTTTCAATTATTTTGTGCGGTACTGATGCTGCACATTTCCCATTCATGTACCGTATTAATTTGAATTGTACAGTTAATCAAGCTAAGTGAAGAAATTAAAATTGAGTGTCAGTGTTTAAATTCATCAGTGGGACACGACATTTCGAAACCTAACTCATGGGAAGTGTTACTACTGTGCAATATCTAACATCTGGGTACTCCATTTAAACAACTCAATTTTTTTTACAAGTCTATAGTTTCGAATGCTCGTCTACAAAAGAACCTCATTCAAGTTCAGTCAGAGTAACCAACGATGAGTGGGAGTCATTTACGGTCGTTATGGCTGGCTGCCAGAGAAGTATCTGTGAATGAAGCAACCGAGTTTCGCATCGACTAGAACATAAAAACCAGACGTCCCAAGAGCATGATTATATAATAAGTAAAATACGAGGATTATGTTCCTGAAGCTCACGCCAGTATACAGTAAAATTCCTTTAATCTGACACTCGCTGGCCAAGCTTTATATATTTATTCATTTTTTTCTTCTTTAAGTGCTTTAAGCATTTAATATTGTTTTCCTTTTATGTCTAGCGTGTCTATGAATTGTTTGTGGTCATTTAGGTGATATTAACCGGCAAATACACAGTCACATGGGTGCCAGTTAAAAAGACTCGTACTGTAATAAATAAAAAAATTAAACTTGTGAGATGCACTAGCTTTGTAAATAATACGGATAAATCTATGAATTAAATTTTCGACTAGCCTGTCTTGTAGTAGGGTTAATACTAGGACAAAGTACATTGCTATTAACGCTTTGTTATTAAACCAAGGACTTGAATTCGTCGTTTAATGCACTTGGTGCACATTGAGAAAGAAATATGTTCCCATTTAGCGTCGTGTGTTACTTGAGCTTTAGAGCCCCAGGTGCACAGAAGTCTTAGTACTCTGGCTCTGTAATCCTGGTACGAAAATGGTACGGAATTCTGTGCTCCAGTATGGAAATAAATAATTAAATTCATGGTACTGAGCTACGTAGCGAGTAGTACATCAAAATCTTACTAAAATACTAAAATTTCAAATCGTCACAATTTAATAAAAAAAAGGGGAAATCCATGCAAGCCGTAAGATTTTCTTCTCCACAGTCGAGTATTTCAGTCATGGAGAAACTCTAAGAAACTTTCAAGTGCTGTTTTACGATGCATCAATGTCCATGGAACAGGAGCTGTGGTGTCATCAGGAGGTAGAAATACATTTGTCAAAGCTAGTAAACTCTAACTTGGAAATATTGTTTTGGGATAAGACAGATGCTATTACAAAACTATGAGCGGTTGTATATTCTTGGCTCTTTAGCACCCAGGTGCTGCAATTTTGAATTTTATAATAATGATGGTTATAATTATAAATGGCGCTTTAGAATGATTTGACACATTAGTAGGTTGGATAAAAACAATATGAAGTGAGGATCAAAACAAGTATTTTGTTTTTTAAATGGACTCTAGAAGCTATCGTTTGTTATTTAATTTTTTAAATTTAATCAGTCCAGAGGGAGCAGTTACTGGTTTCCACGGTGTCGAAAGCGTTCAGGAAAGTTATCCGCAACTCGAATTTGTTAAAACTTTTAGCGAAATCAGAAAGATATATTCTCATTACTGTTTACAGTATCGAGGCAAGAAAATTCTCACTATTGTCTACAATACAGAGGTAAAAAATTCTTGTCCCTGTTTGCAATGCCGAGGTAAGAAAATTCTTAACATTGTTCATAATACAGATATAAGAAAATTCTCGCCTCTGTTTACAATACAGCTATAAGAAAATTCTCTCCTCTGTTTACATTACAGAGGTAAGAAAATTGTCACTACTGCTTGCAATACGGAGGTGAGAAAATTCTTACCACTGTTTACAATGCAGAAATAACAAAATTCTCGCATCTGTTTACAATACAGAAGGAAGAATGAACACTACACAGATGCAATACTCACGGTTAGACAGCTGTTCTCCGAGTGGGATGAGCAGTGGCAGCAGCACGTTAGCGGCCATCGTACACGTGTTGTGGAAGAAGGAATCTTGTGGTGACTGAGTCTTCCTTTAAATTAGTCTTGTTATATTCGTCTGAGTGTTGAGTATCAGGGAAGCCATTCTCATTTCACTATAATATGAATCAAAAGCAGCATTTCAGTTGTCATTAAACCGGTAGCAATATTAAAGTTTATTTAGATGCTGTAGAAATATTACGTGAATTATGCGATGAACATTAATGACTATCATGTGTTATTAATACATATATCGAGCTTCAAGGAAATTAAGTTATAAAATCCTGAAAAGAAGATTTATTTGATCGTTTTATGCTTGGGTTAATATACATATTCTTACGTACATCCTGGATATTAATAGGACAAACTATAACCAAGAATGGATGTATAATTATCATTTAATAAAATTTCGATGTCTCTTCTCCGATGGAGCGTATAAGATGTCAGATAAAATCGCTGTGTTCTTTCACTTAGCGACTAAAATCATTCAAACTTAGATGTTAAGTTCTGGCTCAGCAATATTCCTGCATAGTGACATCCTACATTATATATCAAAGACGCCAAAGTGTGGCGGGGTAAAAATAGAAAGTAAAGCAGTGCGTTGTCCGTAAAACTACAAATTTCCACGGCGGTTCTGTGATGTACATGCGAGGCAGCTTCCAAACTTCACAAGTACGATCGATGTCTGACACTTGCCTGTTCTTGCTTGGCGTGATTAACACGTTAAGTGCGAAGTGACCCACCGGTGGTCACTAAGGTTAGGTTCTGTAATTTTTCAAAGCTTTCTAGTGACTGTATGTACAAAGTAAAGATTTGCACCGGCTAGGCAACCGCACTTAACGTGTTAAAAACTGCTAGTCAATAATTATGAAACATAATTCTTTTCAAAATATTTGAAGGAATTTTCGTAAGCTATAAGCAGTGTTTTTATTTATTGCACCGTGAACTAGTTTTTAAATTCTTTCTTTTTAAATTTAGTGCTGTTTCTCATATAGGGTGTTTAAAAAAATCGAAACGATGCGGTAAAATGTTTGAGTTTCCTGATATAAAGTTTTGTCAGAATGCAACTCGGTTAATCATTAACTACGTACGTATAGTTGAAGGTGCAACATACGACATGCATTTCTTTCCATCATCAAGTAAAATTGAGTCATTAAATTTTTACTCTGTTGCACATCTGTGACAATCGTCACCTAGAATTGAACTTCAAATTCAGAGTAACTGAACGCTAGATTCTAACGTAGTTGCTATGGTCTCATGATACCGCTTTCAGGTGAAACACTGACATAGACATGCAAGACATGTAGAATAGAATAGAATAAAATAAAATATGGCTGCAAGAACAAACTGTTTGCTTCATTCATGTGTTGTTACCGAAGTCTCATGCCGTCTCATGCTAGGGCATCCTAATGTCTAATATTAAGGCACGTACATAATCACACATAGGACCTTCAGTCACGTACACTTGCCACATTCATACACAGGTCCAGGAGTAATGAAGGATAGGAGGAGCAGAAAAGATTACAGCCATAGTCTGTGATAAATTTTTTGCGTCATAACTACTTGACTCGCATTACGTAATAATTATAAATCTAGTCCTTGTGAATATGAATATGACCTTTAAATACGGTTTGTGGCATGCAATTATTACATGACTCGGAAAAGATAAATATCACATGCCTGGCAATGCTCAACTTGTACTGGGTGATCAACGATGAAAGAGAAAACGGATGCGTTTTGAATGTTCCATTGATCAAGCGGCAGTTGCTTAGGGCGGCCTCTGATGAACTTGAGAATTAAAATCGTAAATCCATGTATGCGCAATGTTCGAAGTTGTCTCCGACGTTAAAGTAAGTCCAGAGTTTTGTGAGAGATTATGAAGCGCAATAAGAAATACCAAGAACAATCCTATATGAATGATCGCAAAGATTAACCGTTGACATCTGCATATATTTTTAACTATTTTCTTTTATGCATGTCTCAACATTCAGTAGTTAGTTAAATGACTTCGGTGAACCGAAGCAATAAACGTTTGATCATTGCATGACAACAGAAATGTTAAAGGATAAATTTATTTGGGTATTTACTATTTCAGTGAACAAGTATCCTCTGCCATTGAAACCTAAGCTCTTTGTTTTTCCACAGTACTTTAAAAATGGGTTCTAATATTCAGCGGAAACTACTCATGTATCCAGTAATTGCCCTCGATGTTCATGCATCATTCTGACTCTCCATAAGCTCTGCAATAAACACAGTGCTGTGGAATGCTACCGGCCTTTTTGGCAAATCAGTTCAAATTTATTTGTCGATCTCGAGAAATATTTTCCACTATGTATTGAAATCACTGCACTCGAACGTATTACAGACGCAAATATCTAGCCGGATCTTGCGGTTGTATTTCACAACGAAGTAATTCTATGCAACCGAATTCGAATTCTTTACCTGAAGCAGAATGCATTAATTTCTCGAGCCGCAGTTCAATAACGCTCAGTAACTGAATATATTGACTTGGAATCATCGGTTGAATTGCTCATTCTAATAATGTAAAGCTTTTTCCCTTTTAAAGATTAATGACCGAGGTCAATATAGCATTCATGTTGTCGCGGGTCAAAACTTCTCACATTTTAATTTGAACAGGCTTTCTATTTCACCTGACACCGCCTGTTTGCCTTTGCACCATTAGCTGTGGAAATAAATTCCATTTCATGCGTGAAATTCGTTGTACTGCGTGTTCGCGCGTTGTTGTTATTTTAGGACATGGGCAGATACTTCTGCTGTGATACTATTTGCAATAAACCGTGTGTAACGTTGACCATGTGCTCCATGTTTGTGTGTTTCAGGACGTGCTGTATACCACCATTTAAAAATAGGTGATATAAATTGCTCAATATTCTTGCAATGCAGTGCGTACATTTCTCTGTGTTTTGTAACACACGATGTGTTGTTGTCCATGTTACACGTATTTCAATCCAGAACCCGTTGTGTTCAAAGAATGATATATGACCAGCATTTTGGCGAGGTCAGGTCTTGTCCTTCAGTGAGGCTTGATGTGTTGACTAAAGCGTGTTAGATGGCGACATCATGTCAGAGTTGGCTGCTGTTTTGATGTCCTACGATGAAGGCGAGTGCAATGCACCAGGGATTTCTGAAAAAAATTATTTGTGATAGTAACTGATAGTCGATTGTGTGACTAAACTTTGAACTATCGTTTTTCGGTAACTGTTTACAAGTTGTTATTGTTTTACTTCTTGAATTCATTCGGCCTTGATAGTGCCGTAACATCAATAAGCTCAAAGCAATCAGAGCAACGTTCAGTCAATGTATTAAGGTTTGGAAAATTCATCAACGTATTAGACTTTATAAGGTTATGCGTTTTCCTCGCCTCAAAGTAAAGTGTATATAACTAGAAAAGAATATTCTCATTATTTACTAGCAGTAAATTACGATTGTGAGATTCATCCTACCAATGGACTTTGAGTAGAGAACTCTGCCGTTGATCGTAGCCATTTACTGTTCATTTATGAGCGAGTTCTACTGTAAATTAAATATTTAATGTACTTCCTTTATGCCCTTGATTGGATCCTCCTGAGAAAGCTTGCACTCCAGTGCCTGATACTTTGGCTCCTAAATTACTAATTTGAACGCAATTTAGGACTAAACACACCTGGAACTAGTGTTCAAGTAAGGCAGTGAACTCTGTGCGTTTCATGAGTGTGGGAAAACGGCAGTTAATTTTTTATGCATCGTAATCAAGACAATATTTTTGGCGGAGACGCTAAGCATCGTCATCCTTGGCTGGATATTCGAGGTAATGCCAGGTGTAACAAAATTATCTTCCCCTCCGTACGATCTCAGTCACGTTCTTCCCCAAGAAAGACACAACTGAGGTTTGTGTCTTGGTTGCGCGTGTTTGAATGATGCGAAATGATTGATCAAGAGAGTGACAACTAGAATGATAGCCAAATTCATTTGAATAAATACTACAGAGCGTGCATTGGATGAAGTCAGCTAGGATCGGTAGCGTGATACAAATGTTCTCCCTGACGAGTTGGTGGTATTTTGAGTGATCAGGCTAGTTGTTTGTCTCCGACACTGATGCTCTCTTTGAGACCCAGAAATTAATAATTATGCTCTTATTATTGTCATTATTGACTGAGGCTATCCCTAGTGATTAAACGCCCATAGTATACGATGGAAAGTTTTGAATTGTTGGAAAAAGTCCTAATTTTCTGTGGGATGAATAGTTTGCGTAAATTATACCACCAACTTACAGGCTGAAAACCAATGTTTTTGCAGCAAATAAAAGGCTCATAGTGTCACCTTTACTAACATTAAAACTTTGAAAATGCATTTGTTACATAGTCTGATGAAAGTAGCAGATTTCATTCGAGCTTGTATCCATCAGTCTTGCCATCAATTTGTTCCGGTAGAATGTTAAAGGAAATATTTTTTTTTTGCCCTTCAGGTGTGTTATGATTGTGAAAATAATCTGTTATTTGATTTCATCTTTGATGCGTGATTCACGTTCTGGTTCCTTCAAAATTGGTAGGGTTTTTATAATCTTAGTTGATCACGACGTTTGAAATGATGTTTTCTATAACGCTGGGCTGATATTAATATGAGTATTTGAAAAAGCAAGTGATCTTAGCAGCGCTCGGTACTAATTGGAACCGAGAAGGAAAGCTCCAGAATTCTTTATAGTGTTTTTTTTTCAATCGAGTGGTTGAGCGCTCACATTAGGGTCAATGGATAAAATAATATTGTTATGAATTGCTATTAAAATCAAAACAATAGTTGAACTCGCAAATTAACCCTCAAATTTTGATGGGCATGGGTTTTTCCGTCCTTTTTTTTAATTTTCGTATGTGGCCGTCCGATGATTGGAACTCTTCGTATATGAGCTTTTATTACTGTCGTTTTTGTTCTGTCCGTTGCCTTATTGACTTTCCAGGTGGTATTACTGAAATATTCGTACGCAAATTGAACACAGTTTTATTTATAGTTTAATTGAATATCAATGCTTAATTACGCCAGCATCGATGAAACTTCTGTTGTTTTAAAGGAAAATAACAAAAAAATACGAATCTATCCAGCCCTCATTTGTTGACTTATTTTAGAACTCCTCACTGATGGAGCTAGATGTGCTGAACATTAGCTCATTCATACAAATAGTCTGCTATGTCAAGAACAATTTCCTGGTAGATTTCTCAAATGATTGGCTGTGAGGCAGCAAAGATTTAGAGTCATTAAAAACTTCTGGCTCTTCATGGAGGAAGATTTCTTTCTCGAATTTCCTTCTTCGATGGATCAATCTTGTAATAACAGAAGGGTTGTATTTCTGTGTGTTCTGAAGACCTGGTGCTATTGGAGGATGGGTTAAAGTTCTGAAATGCATGCACGGGGTTGTGAAAATGAACCACTATATTAATGCGAATGTTGCATTTTGACAAACAATATATCTTATCTAGGCGCTGCAGAATCAAAACTACTTGTTGCTCGAGTCCATTTTGAGTTGAGTTGTTTCTTCTTGCCAGCTTTCTTCTATTTTCCATTCGCAATAGGTGTGTTAATGTGTCGATCAAAGCCATGAGCGTCTCTGCTTTTGTTTCAACTTCCATGGCTCAGTTATATAGGCGTCTTAAATGATAACTTCCTCACATTACATTGCGACTTACAGGTCAAAGACCTCGATTACATACAAACTGCTTAGTCTGTCCAAGCCTCTACTTAAGATGCGACCATACGACAAAGTTAACTTTAAAGTCGTTCAGAGGGAGTGTGAAGTGTCCTTCAGGAGTTCTCTTCAGTCTTGAAGTTTTCTTGCTGCCAGATGACTCGTATTGTAATATTTTTGCTGGTTGATGTAACACGTCAGTGCTGGTGTAGTGTCCTCAGCCTTCACTCCAGCCGCTGCCCAAATTGGGCTTCATAGTTCTGCGTAGAAATCATCAAATGGCGAAATGTTAAGGATATTCAGAAATGATAATTCTATTTAATTCATCGCTGTTCTTACAGGAGCACGCTACCAGTAAATGTATGACTGCTTTTTTGAATTTATTACACTAAAAAGTTTTGGAAGAAAAATTACGACAGGCTTTTTGTGTATCTTCGAACGAATGTCGACGTCGTACTGCCTATAAAATATTATTGTTTTAAAGAAAAAATAACAAAAATGGAAAATGAATATTTTATGTTTTAGCGGTCTCATTAAATATTTAGACGAATACTTGCAGTACTGAAATTACGAATCGCTCTTTAAATCTTAACCCTAGTCCGCAATACTTGAATCTCTTCCGATAATTTTTGGGGCACAAGTCACGAATTTAGATTTTCTACTTCGTCTTTTAAGTTGTGCTACTGTTTTTGAATTGCGATAAGCTAATCTGTCAAGTTCATCACTAGCATGTCGAGAGCAGTTTAAATGTGCTTCGATGTTTTTCCAAACTCAATTGTTTTGTGTTTGAATTTTTCACCAAGCGACTAAAATGCACAATAATTAGGGCTTCCAGACATCGATCAATCTGTCATTTTTAGAACTAGGTTTTAGCGTAATTTAGTTTCTACGCGTTTTATTTCAGTTGGGAACGCATTGCATGATAAAGCTATTTTTGGTTACTATTTGGTTAACGAAAACGCTCGTTTGGCTGAAAATCAGTTTGATCTCCTGATTTTGCGTGTTTTTTGTCCTGTTTACGCATATTATTTGTGCATTCAATTCAGATCAAATGCACCGTCCAAACCTCTGTTCTATTGGCCACGCAGCAAAAGATTTTGCCCCGAAGTCTTATCAGGGCTTTGCAAAGGATGGAATTTCAAGCAGCAGATCAGGGTATTAGTGGGATTCGAGCACAATTTTTGATCGTTTTGCCTGAGCATTTCAAAGCAGGCTTGTCCATAGGACGGGCTGCAGTCGCCATTGTGTTGTTCACGGTTTTCGCTTACCAGATAGAAAGTTTATTTTAATATCGTAGGAACATGAAGAAGGACGACTAAAACCTTCCTGAATTGCTATTCATAGCAATACCTACAGTAATGATCGAATTATTGTGAATTTTTTTTAATATCGTAATTTTTGTGTAAAAAGGTTATGTAAAGTTATTCTATTCATAAGGAGTTATTTTCATACATATGGCAAAAATATTCTTTCCTGCATTGATATTTGGTTTAACCTTCTAGAGCTGTTGAAGTGTTTTAACACGTTCTGGCATTCCAGTGAACTTTAACATTTTCTTTTTCCAGAATAAATCTTAGAGGAATATTACAAGGGAACACTCGCAAGGGAAAAGAGAACCTACAACAATATGAAACTCACTAGCAGTGCTCAAACGACCTGTGATGTTAGTGGTTGCAGTTAAACAGTCAAATTATGACTTGAAAGTATTTGACTCACCATGAACAGAAGGTACCGTGTGCTCTACTACTACAGCAAGTACAGTACGTTCTTATATGCCTAATAAAGAAACTAACTTGTAAATGCGAAACTCTAACTGGTTCCTATCGCTCCAAAGTCCAATCAGATTGAGTACTAGCACAGACTTGAATTTTAGGGGCACAAGTTCAATTAATCACAAGTCATTGCTTGTATCATGGTTGGCGTAAGCCTAGACTTCTTTCTTGTGCGGTAGGCTCGTAATTCACTGCCTAGTAACCTCCAATTTTTTGTTATTCGAGAAAGACTAATATCATCAGCTAACAGTTCGCTTGCAATCTTCCTACGCGATTTTCTTCAGGAATAAAGAATGTGTCAAGAAAAAAGGTTAACAAATGTTAAAGAAATGTTAAAGTTTACCAGTATGTCAGAACGTATTGAAGCACTTTAAGCCGCTAAAGGTCAAACTAAATCGTAATCAATGTAGGAAAGGATATTTTTGCCATGTGGCTGAAAATATATTTATTACTTTTGAATGAAAATTAATCTTTATGCGTATAAATTAGAAATTTTCAAAAATCCATAATAATTTGATCACTACTGAAATTCACAAAAAGTTTGCAATAGTTGTATTCTAATGTATTATATTGGAGCTACGAATGTTTAGGCGGGGCAGTCTGGAGTGACATGTTCATGCAGTACCGGCTGGAGTGACATGTTCATGCAGTACCGGCTGGAGTGACATGTTCATGTGCAGTACCGGCTGGAGTGACATGTTCAGGTGCAGTACCGGCTGGAGTGACATGTTCATGCAGTACCGGCTGGAGTGACATGTTCATGCAGTACCGGCTGGAGTGACATGTTCAGGTGCAGACAAGACCTAACTTAAGATAACGGAATGTTAATTTAATCTAAAATTTTATGTCACCATTGTATCACACTTCATTATCATACTTGAGATTTTATGAAGAGTTAATTTTTTTCCAACCACAGATGCCAGTCTCCCATCGCTCACACTACGCGCCACTCGCGTCGTAAATGTATTTGACATTTTGTTTATGTAAATTCATCAGTGAGTGCATTTGTTTATATTTACATGTTGTCATAACTGTATAATTCTTAATCTAATTATTAACACCACGGGTTAGAGTTTTGAGATATACAAGTGATTCATCGTATACTTTTCCTGGAAAGTTTTCGTAGTAAATAGATTTCAGGCCTTTGAAATTATCTTTCCTAAATTTATATATTACAGTAGAACTGCTCCTGTTTTTGATTTAGATCCCATTAGCAATTGCATAAGTAGGAAAATAACAAAGATTATAATCTATTTTTAGTGCGAAGTTATGGCGTCACAAACCAGTGAATACGGGCGTCCAATATATGCACTGGACGTTAAAAAATGCACGCGTTTTGAGGATATTTTCAATTTCGTTCAGGACTGAAGGGCTTCAACATTTTCATGTGAGAAAAAGGAAGTAAAAATTTCGACACTATGTCCCGCACGCGTGGAACAATCCACACAAAACTTTGTTTTTAAAATTCTGGCTTTTCCGTCTTTCTGGTTTGTTACTTTTTTGGTAGGATCCATCATTTATTTCTAGGTCTGTTTGCCAAGTTTTATTGTCTTTGACTGTAGGTTTTCACTTTGTCTTGATCATCAAAATTTCCCTAGGGCTACAGAATATATTGTCAGGTGTTATGGAACTACTGTTGTAGAATTTAATCTAAAAATATCTGATGTTCTCTTGAACGTTTTTCCCTATTTTCCTCGAAACTTCCTTAAAATTTCTGAATTAATGTTGATTAGTTCATTTTTTCATCTCAAATTTATTCTCGTCCTTCGTGTTGTAATTGACTTGTTTTGCAAAGAAGTGGATAAACTGATTATTTCACTTATACTTCACTTCCTCCTCATTGTGGCTTCCAAAACAATACAGTTGTAACAAGTGCGGTTTCATTAAAACATGGGTCATGAAATCGGTTTTTGTTCAGATATGGTATTGCATTCCCGATAATTTTCAAGGAAATAAAATTTCTGACTGCGTTTTGTTGACAGTAATGGATGAATTAACACAACTCCAGTTGGTCATATACATGGCTTTTTATTGTTGTAGTCCAGTGACGGCAGTCGCACAAAAATTGAATAGATAGACTATTAATTCACGACACTTCTCCCATCTCTTTTTTACGGTACGCCTAGTAAGTGAATTCGTTCTTAAATCTAGTGAATATCTCTTCTTAGTTTATGTAGTAAACCTTTGCTTTCAGTCCTCTCGAGAACTAGAGGTCAATATCCAGTGTTTGTCCCCATAAGCATACCTTAGTCATTCGTCCCAGCGTCAACACAGAAGAATCTACAATGCTTTTCAGAAAAGTCCATTGTAATTCATGTTTTGAATTTAAATTGTTTATAGTCTTCTCTGTCTCCTATGGTCTGCAGCAGAGTATTGCTAAAGAACCTGCGCATTTTTTGATACAATGGCGTCATATTTCGTTTCCGATCTCGCATATCCTAGAGAAGCTAGCTAGTGTTAGGATTTCCCTCTGTGTGGAGTAATTTATATTTATAGTAAAAAATGCGAGCTCTCCAGAGCACGTGTATATTCAATGCATGCAGGGATAAAAGATTGGATTTGTTTGGAGGAAGGAACTAATTCATTTTGAAAATATTAGTACATCGGCATGGATATTGATCAGTTTTAAAAGTTGCGCAATTTCTTCGTTGAATGAAATTTGTTGACTCATATTTAAAGCAATATTTTCATTCAAGGTGTGCCAAACGAAGCAAACATTATGGAACTCGAGCCTTAGGAAGGTAGAAAATTAATTAACGCTGGCAATTTTTGTATTGGTTTTATTGATTGGTTTCTTTTCGGGTGCACTGAAAATATTTTCTCAGTTACATTCGTGTTATGAAGCGAAAACTGAGAAGTAGGCATTCCTTTTCTCAAAGAGATACTTCACTCCTCTAAGTTCTAGTCAACATTCAAATCGTTCTCTTCATCTTTTATTCACCGATGTTAATGAGATCTGAATTGAGATCATACTCGGACGTCTTTCTATTCTACTGCACAGTCAGAAGCAGTGAAAATTGCAAAAGCCATTTTACAAAACATAAAACAAACTGAAGTTTTGGCGTCTACTGTTTTACACTGAAATATTTACATATTTTTTTTTGCTGGAGAGCATCAGTGGTATTACGTAGCAACCGCTTAAGTTTTGGTGATGAAATATATCGTTAGAGTTTTTAAATTAATCTCTTATGACCATTCTGAGAGCTGAACCATTTCTGCTGATTGCGCTGAACCCGTCGCATCAAGTTTTCACCTCATCGGCGGCCTCCTGTGTTCGGTTGTGCTCAATTTTTCAGGTAACGTCTCGAAGATAACATTTCTACAATAAGATAAGTCTACATTTATTATGATGAAATCAACTTTTAAAATAGATGTGAATCCTTTGGGAATATCTACGATGAAAATCATGAAATTATATAGCGTAAATTTTTAATTAGAAGCCCACAAAAGTAAAAGATACGTGAAATTTATGACATTTAAAAACACAGTTAAAATTTTTATTTTTCGAGATGGATGGTTTGTACTCTGGTCAAGTTTTTAAAGGTGTTGCTGCAGCGGGATGCATGAAAAAGCCAGTAATGAGGCTTGGGCAGCGGAGAACGTATTTTGATGAGTGGATATTCTCGTCAAATGAGAATAAAAAAGAAAAATGCACACAGCTCGAGTATTTTCATTTTAAACCGGAAAATAAATTTGCAACAGATTTATTGCTTATATGTGCCAGGTAATTTTTGAATTTAATGAACTGACAACGATCCTTTTAACCATTGTTTTTATGACCTGATAATTCAAAATTGAATTGATTCCATTACTTACGAAGGAGCGAAGAATTAGCAATGTTTTCGTGTTCGCCCAAGATTTCGATTATCATATGAATGAAGTTTTTCCGTGATGAAAACTTCGGTGGGTTCAGCATTACAAAGTCATTATGAATGGAAATAAATGCGTGAAAATATTTCCTCGGGCTGCGCAACTGAAGCATGAATCCCTTTCACCGATTTAGTCCCTAATGTAGATTCCCGTCCTGATCAAGTGTAGAACTGACATCAGGCATTTGTGATAAATTTTCAGCGTGGCTGATTTAAACGCGATCTTTTCAACACAGATATGTAGAGGAAACATTTTCTACTTCTTTGTCATCTCAAGGAAAAAACATCAGTACTAAACCTGGAGACAAATCTCAGAAACCTCTTAAACTGCAGTTCCACAGTCGCCTTAGAACAGCAACGGTGGATAAATTTCTAGAGTGAAACACTTCGCAGAAAATTTTAGAAAGCCCGTCTCTTTTTTTACTGTGTTTGGGCGGTGAATGAGTGCATTTATTCACTTGCATCTAGTGTATTGTTCCAAATGTTTGTGTTTCATTTTATTGCTTGCGCTTGCCCCGCTTATGCCCGCATATCCGTCTCGCGTCAGCACAAAGCTTGGCGCTCTACTTCAGGCCTCGTTGCGATGCACGGCCGCATCGCTCCGACTGATGACTCAACATTTGACCTCGTCACCCGAACTCGAATGCTTTGTTGCTGGTCACAATGCTACCATGCTCCTCTTTAATCAATCCTGATTTACACCAATCCATTTTACTTTTGTAATGTACCTTACTTTGCATCACCAGCTTGGTCGACTGGTATCACCAGCTTGGTCGACTGGTGAGCGAATCTGCTTGCAAGCGGGAAGACCCGGGTTCGAATCCCGCTGCCGACATGGTTGACGCGGCTAGAAATACGGCATGGGACTTGGGTAAAACAACCGAATAATTATCGAAGTAATTATCCGACCCAAGAATGGGTCAGAAGGTTCGTTCCTATAGCCTCATTCTATTCTATTCTATTCTAAAGTTCTTATGATTGAGTTGGCCTCGATTTAGTAGTGTTGGGTAAATTAATGTTGCACTATAAACTTCTTTGAATATCATCGTAGAACTTGAATGACCTTACTACCCATTCTTTACTGCCATTCAAATAGTTTTAAATCATACGTCATCGAAGTTTTTTCTCATACGAATTCATGACCAGATTACACGCTGGAACCAGTCCTCCACGAAACTTTGCTCCAAAAAATACAGGCTCGCAACCTGGATTCCTTATTCCTCGGACTGAGAACACTCTGGAACTGCCCGAATGAAAAGATGATGAATGATGACTGTTGTTCAGCAAATGGAGTATTTTCTTTGAAATGATGACTGGGGCTGTGTGCTTGGGCCATTTTTGAAGATGATTCTTTCGAAATGGAATAATGTGATGTGTAAAAATTCATGTCACTTCCTATCAATGTCCGACCTCTGTGGCATCATAGATATCTTTGAACCATTGAAACAAAATGGTTAAATACATACTTTTTATGGATTATTATTTTAATATAAATTTTCTTGATCATACTGTAGCTCTCAATTTGCTCATTTTACATATTTTTAGTTGTTTAGTCGTCTTATAATACAGACAACGAGCAATGTTGAAAAATCTTGTTCACCATCACAGATAATTTACGATAATTTGAATTTTGTCGCATATTCTAGGAAAAATAGTGTTAAGTTTTTATTACTGATGTGTATTGTATCTTTAATTAGGAGTATATTCTACTATTCCCTATGAATAATATGTATGTACCTTACTTTGCATGTAACAAAATGGACATAGAAAACTGTAGAAACGTATCTTCTTTGTGCGAAATGGTGACGCATGCAGCTCCTTTGCAGGCGGTAATCTTGAGGTGTCTGTTCGATCATCATCAGTTTCTTATGAATTGAACTCTACTTTCAGATGCCTTTAATTGCCTGCAAAATTTTCGGTTGCACCTCCTTATGTTTTTTTTTAACTTCAGTTTTTTCTAGTGAGGTTCTCCTTTTCTTTTGATTACTTCTACACATCGATATGATCAGTGTTCTATTCCACTGATTTTTTCCTCGAATGCAACGCTTTTTTCTAGTCTTGTTTTCGAGTGTGAGGCGGAAGCGTTCACTTCTGTTCTCTGTGGTTTCAATACGAATTAATTTCACCATTTTGGCCACAATTAGCATACTAAAATTTTTCAACTTGGATAACTTATAGATTGCAAAAGTTTAATATAAACATTGACGTATAATGAGTACACCTAAGGTAGATGCAACCTGAAGGCTAAAGCGCCAAAAATACGGAAGCTTCAAACGTTTATTAAATTCTTTATATTTACTGATGAATCAGTTGATTTATCTCATGGATTACGTGATTCAGTTACTGTTCGTAAAACTCTCATTTCGAAGCGAATGAACGAATAAATAAAATTGCCGACCTAATTTGGTTTCGAATTATCTTATCTAATTTTCTATCGATTTCGATACAAATATCGAGACGCGGTCGGAAAATATGACAGGCTGCAAATACGCAGCTCGCTCCCGCGTAAACGATTAATTTTTTTAATTCTGAGATCCTTGCTTGAGTGTTTCCATAAATGTCAAAAAGTATCTAATTTGGAACCATTGATGTGGTGGCTAAATTGGTAATTTTTTTAGAAAGAAGCAGGAATTTGCATGCATTTCCGCTATTTGACTATCATGACCAGTTTGAGCATAGACTGATATATGAATGTCACAATGACCGTCAATAGTCGGAGTTTGTCATGACATTGCCTTGAGGAACTGAAGGAAGTTTCGTAAACCATAATACACGCAGGCATCTACATTGATCATGAACACCTGGGATTATAGTCCAGTTCAGTCACTGTATTTTGTCTAGTTCAGTTATTGTATTTTGTCCAGTTTAGTTACTGCATTCTGTCCAGTTTAGTTACTGCATTCTGTCCAGTTTAGTTACTGCAGTCTGCCCAGTTTAGTTACTGCAGTCTGTCCAGTTTAGTTACTCCATTCTGTCCAGTTTAGTTACTCCATTCTGTCCAGTTTAGTTACTCCATTCTGTCCAGTTTAGTTACTGCATTCTGTCCAGTTTAGTTACTGCATTCTGTCCAGTTCAGTCACTGTATTTTGTCTAGTTCAGTTATTGTATTTTGTCCAGTTTAGTTACTCTATTCTGTCCAGTTTAGTTACTCTATTCTGTCCAGTTTAGTTACTCTATTCTGTCCAGTTTAGTTACTCTATTCTGTCCAGTTTAGTTACTCTATTCTGTCCAGTTTAGTTACTCTATTCTGTCCAGTTTAGTTACTCTATTCTGTCCAGTTTAGTTACTGCATTCTGTCCAGTTTAGTTACTGCATTCTGTCCAGTTTAGTTACTGCATTCTGTCCAGTTTAGTTACTGCATTCTGTCCAGTTTAGTTACTGCATTCTGTCCAGTTTAGTTACTGCATTCCGTTCAGTTTAGTTACTGCATTTTGTCGAGTCTGGTCACTGTATTTTGTCCTGTCTAGTCACTGCTTACTGTCTGTGAAAGGGTCGGGAGTGTTTTATTGTTTTTCATTCATCATACCGGGATTCTATTTCTTAGTCTCATTTAGTTGATATCTGATGAATTACTTTTAAGCTTTTGCAGCTACGCTTTTTTAACTTCTCTCAAAAGAAGTAGTTAATCGAACGCGAACTTGTTCTGTTGTCTGTATTTTTACTCGTGCGATGATACATACCTAATGAATTTCAAATTTTTTTAAGGTATAAACCGGAATTAGGAGGAAATCAAACAATCGACCTTGGTGCTCCTTGGCCTTCATATTTCTAAGGGATTCCTTGGCCTTCATATTTCAAAGGCTCTACTTGGCCTTCATATTTCTAAGGAATTCCTTGGCCTTCATATTTCTAAGGGGCTCCTTGGATTTCATATTTCTAAGGGGCTCCTTGGATTTCATATTTCTAAGGGGCTCCCTGGCCTTCATATTTCTACGGGGCTCCTTGACCTTCATATTTCTACGGGGCTCCTTGACCTTCATATTTTTGAGGGATTTCTTGGTCACCGGAAATGTTTTCAACTGCCAGGACGTGCAGTGAAAGGCGGTCTTCCGTCATCAGCATACTGCTAGGAAAAATTGTCTCAGCATGACTCGAAGGTATCCCAAACTACCTGTCGCTGAGTCGGCAGCGCTTGTTTTGCTCCACTCAACGAGTTCACTCGGGCTGTTAGGTACAATCCTTTTTTATATTTTATTCGGTCATTTCTGTGAAATTTTACTGCTAATCTCATGTATGATAAGTTGAAAACGTTGCGAGTTTCATTTTAGTGCTGCGAAAAAATAGTTTTATACTGTTCTGGACGATCCAATAGTCGAAAAAGTTCTTATAGATAATGAGTTTGAAATAGATTTAAGCTGTCATTCATAGTTGAAATATTGGTTTTCAATCTAAAAAATATCATTGGCTTTAGATTGTGCCAACTGACGTGTACAGAGAGCTGCTGATTGTGATAGTAATTCATTTAAAAACTGTCTGTGCTTATACTGCTTCGACCCCAGATTAAATATATCGAATCATTTCGGAGTCAAACTATCAGAATAAATGTTTAATTCCCCTCATATTTTAATAAATGTTCAAAAAATGCTTGATGCTCCCAAGCCTAGTGGATGAACGCATTTAGGCGTCTTGCCAAATGCATTCAAATTCTGAAGGGTGTCCCTGACACTGATTTAAAATGCTAGTGGTTGTCAGGTATATTTTAGGACACTCTTGAATCTTATTTTGTGGGAGAGGCCGCTACATCAAGATGTCGTAGGAATGTTTTGATTTCTTCCTTTCCATCACATGTTTTCGTTTATTAGAGATGCTCTCACTCCGTATTTTGCTCGAGATAATTTTTTTATATCTTTGTAAAGGCGCGGACATTATCACTCGGCGGAACAGGGTGTGATACCAAAATATTGCCTCGTTATAAAATCAGATATTTTTCTGAGGTTACTAAATTAAGGGTGTTTCCCAGTGGAAACGTTCATTCCAAAGGATCTTTAACTCAACATGCGGGTTCTATGAATTTGTACGTCAATATAAACTCACAAATAATGAGTTTATACATTAGTATGAACTCATCAGTTCTTGGGACTTCGCCCTCCACGAAGGATGTCTTGAAATCCAGAGCATCTCTGAGACGAGGGCTATGTTGATTGTCTTTTCTGTAGCTTATCTTGAGGCTGGACAACTTTCTATCTGCAACTCTAGATAGAGTCTGAGATTACTGATGGGTGAATCTACTGTGGACTTGTGACTTGGTCTAATCTTCCTTTTTCATATCGTAGGATCGTACCACTTGACGGTTTTGTTGTTACGTCTTATTGTTGTTTCGTATTTTTTTTCGTCGTTTTCAGTTATTGTTTTGTCCTAGTGTTTTCTTTGATATTTTTTCTGCGTTTTCTCACTTCGCACCTCTGCGGCTTTAATACCTGCTGTACGCTGTATGTTCTCTTTTTTTGTTTCAGCTTGTGATGAACAGGATATCAAACTCTAACACATTCATTGAGCTGTTGAAATTAAGCCCTCTCTGATTTTACAGTGTACGAGTAGAATGGCTAAAACCATTAAAGAAGCAATAATTAAACAAATTGTTCAAATATTCTTTGAAATATCCGTTGATTGGCTGAGTGGACTAATCCTACATAATCCTCAAAGTTAAAATGTTCAATAAGTTCACAAAGTTAACCCATATTCCACTGAGGAGGCTAGTAGTAAGAAAAAAAATGCCGTAAGTTTATTCGCCTGCATTGGTGAAATCTGCTTGATATGGCGAAGGAAGGTGGCCTTCCTATTTAGGGCAGGTGTGGAACATCACAGTTTGAATTTTGAAACCATTTTTGTAACAAATTACTCGATTTGTTTTTTGAAGTTTATTGATGTGCGTGGTTCTGCTTGTGCAGCACGATGAGTCTACGCTATTTTGGGTAATATCAACCCCCTGCCTCCCTGCCTTACAGAACTTGCACAACTCAAGTTAGCTCTGCGAAAGTATGTACATTTGAAGAAAAATGAAATTATTCCTTGAATACGTAAAAAGTAACCTATTGTAACGGTATAAAATTCAAAAAATTCGAAATGTGAGGGACGAAATTTACCCAATGAGAATAAACGAGACCTTCTGCAGTGTACTGCTTAAAAAATAATTTGTCAATGCGGTCAAATACAGTGATGTTGCTGCGTGTATTAATGTATATGATTAACTGAGAAAATGGTAGGCATGATACAAAAATGAACATGTATTGCAACTTCTATTAACATCTTTACAAAAATCATAAACCCCATGAGAACAAGTTTTAAACTATTTTCGTTTATAAAGGAGCTGACTGTTAAGTTGTTATGCACCTTACACGTGTACAGCGCGGATGTGAATAAATATTTTCAATAACATTTTCCAGTAATGTGCAGTAGGGCCGCTTCGAATAGATATATTTTCTTAGCCTCCTCTGTGGATTGTAAGATAATACTGAGAAGACGAGCAATGTTCTCTATTTCATTTTAATATTACCGCCTTTATGTGGGTAATGATTTCGTCTGTAAGTCCACTGCGGTGACTGATAGCTCTGTCTGCCAGCTAGAATCAATTTTTCCTGCCAGAGAATCGGTTCCAATTAAGCCGAGAACAACTTCTTGTCCAAGTTTCAGGGACGTGTGGCGCAAGTTTATTCGTGAAAGAATTGCACGAACTGCGTGAGACCTAAGCCAACTCGTACGTCTTCACATCCTGACGCGAACGAGTTGTGTTGTGTTGTGTTGAGTTGCCAAAATTCGAACTTCAACGTTGGGAACGTCTAGGGAATTGTTTTAGAGAATTGAATGACTTGACTGCGCGTTACAGCACAAAAATTGGTTTTGACATCCCATTGCTGAGACACAAACCAAGACGAATAAAAATTGTGAAAATTAGGTTAGATGCCTTGAAGTCAGTTTTTCGTGTACTGGAGAGAAATATGATTAAGCATTTTTTCGTTTGAGAGAGTGGACCTTTCACAAGTCAAGACACTGCTGAAAATTCATTATTCATGCGAAGAGTTTCATCATCGTTCGAATACAAATTTAGTCACATTATTTCAAACTCGTTGAATATACACCATGCTCTCGGGTGAGCTTGGCTTCCAGAAAAATGAACTCATGCACGAAAGTGGGTCATGATATTTCAATCGGTTTCGGGTTCAGCCCAAAGATGTTGCTTGCTCACGTCGCGTCCTCGTGGACAACAGCAATGAACTAGGCCGGGGTGACTGGTGTACCGTCCTCGTATTTTTGGACGACAAACGAAGCTTATCTTCCTTCACACGCGCGCTTCGGTAAAGGATATTCCAGAGGCTTCTCTCCGCTCGTCCTCTTATGCTGGGAGCGGCAGCATGAAGTTATTTCCTTCTCATAATGTTTCTATTCTGCGTCATTGATCCCCTGCAAACAACGTTATTTACATCTCAAATACAACCGCGCGTGTCGTACAGATCTTGGCGCAGCCGGGGGATTTTTTTGCTCCTTCGTTATGAACCTTTGTGGCATCAATTTATAGTTCTTGCATGCCATTTACGAATAACTACCGTTGTTCAATTTATGGAATTTGTCCATAAATAGTTACTAATATATCTTAACGATTTTTAAAGGCGGAAAAGGCAACAAAGGCAACATATTATATTATCTTGAATGTCAGTCCCAAGAATGCTTCAAGAAAACCTCTTTCCTCCCATACATAACCTCCAACCTTGTGGTCACTAGGTGACACGTGGCAACTGAAATTCAACAAAATTTGACGATAAAGCGAGAACTTTTTCCTTCAAAACCAATACGCTTGAGTAGGTCTCGGCAGACACGTCAATCATTCTAAGATAAACCAAATTGAGAGGTAAAGAGGGTGTATGTTCTGGCATGAGTAAGGACTTGTATTCTAGTCTCGCGTTATGGAAATGCTTTTCACGTCACTTATGTGCAAAATTTAATGCAAATTGAAGAAGTTCAAGGGAATACGTAGTTGATTCAAATGTCTTTGTGACCCAGTATGACACATTTCCTTCCAATAATTTAGTGTAAGCTTGAGTGCTCATCTTCACGTACTCTCAATAAAGATCAATAAGATTTCGTCCATTAGAGCAAGAGCAGCTGGCTTTTAAACACAAAAATTTATCTCCTTTCGAACAAATTTTTACCAGAACTTGCATTTTACTACTGCGTTAGGGCTTTAACTGCAATTTTCTTGTCAAACCTGAAGTGTAGACTGCGGGCTTGATCTCAGTTAACACGTTTGTTGCGATTGCCTGATTGGTGTAAAACTTCACTTTGTACGCATAGTCACTAGAAGGATCTGAAAAATTACAGAACCTAACCTAAGTGACCCACCGGTGGGTCGCATCGCAACAAACGTGTTAAAATATTTTTGCTTCAGCAAAGTTGTGTCTTCTTCGAAGCACCTGAAATTAGCTGAATTGATTGCTTTGTGTGCAGTTCGTCTTGAATCCAATTTAGAAATCCTGCGTTTGGGAGATTTGGAAGCACGAATTTTTATGACAATTTCGCTCGCGCTCCTGCAAGCATTTCTCATGAATCGCGTGATCTCAACTTCATTTGTTTGTCCTGGATAAATTGGCTACCATATACAGGGTGCAGCAGCATGACTTCCTTTTCAAAGCGCTTTGCTTTTAATAAAGGAAGTTATGTTCCTGCAACATAAACAAGAAACACGTTTCTCTCATGTAGATGATTCGCAGTATCAATTCCCGGTATTAAATACTAATTTACTATTTAATTACTTCGCCTCGTCATTTTAAAGCTTCAATTTAAGCGCGTGTAATTTATTCCATCTTTGTTGTTAATTGATTATTGAGGAACGAAACTATTGATGAATGACCTTAATACATGAACTTTCAATGATTTTATTTCGATCTGACAACCCTAGGATTATGTCTCAAAATGTGTAAATCATGCTGTATTTTGTGCAAGTATATATTTTATGTTTGAAATCGATTTGCAGAACTTTTATTTACATTTCCCTGATTAGCAGGAAATATGCTTACACTTAAAGTATTATAAGATGAAATCAACCGATGTCTGTCTAGTACAAGCTGAAAATATGTAAGCAAAACTATGTTTGAATGAAAAGGTTTTCAGCTGCAGTTACTCATTAAAGATGTTACTTCACAATATATCTTGATATCCTTATTCGTTTGACTGCCAGCGTTCCTAAAATAGGAAATACAGGTTCTTCATTCTGTACATTCCATGTGTCACTTATTCCACTTCCAGCTAGGGAAGGGCTTAGAAATTTCATTATAAGTGAGGGAATCAGTCGACCTCAATAATTGAGAAGTTATTCAAGAACAAAAGTTTCTGTAACTCGGCTCCTGTAACTGAACTTTCAGTTAAATCACGCGACGTAGCTGCTATTTTGCAACCACTTTTTCCATTTTGCGGGCGTGAACCTACTTCACTTCATCTTCATTTAATAGGCTATAAAAATCTTGAAAAGTGCGCGTAGTGTTTTTCCTTCTCCTCTGAGTCATATTTTATGATCATTAGTCGAATCTACTACCGTTGATTTCAATTATTCTCGAATTCATTGAGTAATTTATTTATCATTTTCATATATGAGTAGTCTTTAACTTCATTACTATCTTCAATCAGCTTACTTCAGGACAAGTATCTATTTTCATATTAGTTTTTTATTAAATTCAAACATTTTACTTCGGTATGGATAAGCTCAAAATAACTTACCCAGCCGTTGATATTCCAGTTGCCTGGGCTAATTTTACTCGCCTTGTACAGGGTGCGACAACATAACTTCCTTTTTTCATAACTTTTTGAAAGGTTGAAAATGAAGTTATGTTGCCGCACCATGTATTACACATACACTGTTGCTGAGGCCTACCATTTCATTCTCAGGAAATTGGAAAGTTTCTCTCTCATAAATAGAGTATATGTCAATATTCCTTGCAGAACGATTCTAACAAGCAGTTTTCAGTAGTCGTAAAATATCTAGTCTTCACATTTGGTCAGCATCTCGGGTTCTCTTCAACTCATATGAACGCAGAACAAGAAGCAGCACGAAAGAGACGTTCGTGAAACCTGGTTGTTCCTCTGTGGACAGCCCTTAGCTTTCTGCTGCCGCAATAATTAATTTGGCCTTTGAAGACGAACATTAACGTCGATTATTCGAGAACACTTGCCCTGCGGCTGACATCCTCTTGCAGTCGACCTTGGTCTTTCGGAATATCCCATGGTTTAATCCGCTTTCTGGAATAAGCTTAATATAATGATGATCATCATCAAATTCCAAGTACTTCAGTGATGTTATGATTATACCATGTAGCGTATTTGCTTACTATACTTGTCATTCAAACTCAGAGAAAACAGATCATCTCTTAAATGATTTGAGCGAACAACTTTCGATAATGAGGTGATATTTGTTTTGCAGGTATAGGGTATAATCCAAGGAAGTTTTATTCGTTCGCAGGAATAACTCGTGCGAATCTGCCGTTGCATGAAAATGAATTTTAATGAATTAATGAAACTCCCATTGTATTTAACTAAAAGACTTGTTTGGTTACTCACGGAGTGAACACTGTCAAGAAAACGAATTGTCCTGTAACTCCTCGGGGAAAATGTAGGATTTCTGCACTCGTATCATCCATAGCAACTCTGTAAAATTAGTAATTCTTCCTGCTGGAGCCTTGCCATCTGTGGGGTTGTTGGCGTATATGACAGCTCCTACAATTGTCTTTTTCCTTGGGTTGCCCTTGTGGAGGCCGGAATCCTACGCAACCTACAATTTACCAGAATGTTTTTCTTTCCCTCTTCCTCGATATAACATTTTAGTTAGTTCGAGATGCTTAGCTTGCCTCTCTTTGCTGGCTTAGAGCGATGTCGCATCAGAGAAGGAAAAATTGTGCTGCTCTATGATACAAAAGGTATATTTTCGTTAAATTTTATTCTGATGATCCCTTCATATAAATTTAAAAGGAAGTTTTTGTTATTCCCTGAATATGTCGAATAGATTATAGGAATAATCATTGTAAAAAATAAGAATAACAAATTAAACAATCATAACACTGACAGTAAAAATGTCAATACAAATTAAATATTCATGACAATTCTAGTGATAATGTAAACATTATCAATAACAATTACAATAAATTATCTGTACTTAATAGTCAACTAACATTTAAGGAATTAACTATCCGAAAGAAATAGAGATATTGGCTCTAATTAACACAAAGATGTGTTTCTGTATTTTGCAAACAGTTCCCCCTGCGGTAGTTCCTTTCCGCAGAGCTAAGCACCAGCAGGCTCCTCAAAGCCGAGGTTCAAATCTAATCTGATTTTGAGCGTCTTTATTTGCTTGACCACCGGCATGTGAACTGTCAGGGACACCGCCTCGGCTCCCGGCAAAAAGAATAAAAGTTCTGATCTTTGCCTTCTCGCGCGTATCTATGGGGTAAACTCTATTTATAGGAAATGTTTTAGTTACTCATTCGAAAGTATATGTGACGCCTGGCCTGGGTTATGGAAGACCTCGTGTAGGGATGGCCTTGATTAGGATTGCGATTCAGTAAATCTTGGAGACTTCTTTTTCCTCTGCGGAGGGGAAGATTGGTTCGGTTTTACGATTTGAAACTAGACTAGGATCTAATATTCTTAACATGACTCATACATAGATATTAGATAGAGGACAATAACACAGGAAATGAACATAACTCAATGCATATAATTCATGATACCAATAAATGTACATACACATATGGTATGTACAGTTATTAGTATCAATTCTTGCATTCCAATTCTTCGTTTTGTACAAAGTGAGACACAGTTTGTTATAACTGAGATTCTGCGAGTGAAAATTAGTAATTTGTTAAGACTCATTTCTTGAGCCATTACAGTACTATCATACTACGCATTGAGTTGCTCCTACGCATACCCACTTAACGTTAGTTCATCAAATGACCCGATACAATTTTACATTTTTCCACCGGAGTTTAGCATAATTTGCTTCTCTGAGCAAAGTTTTTCTTGGAAAATCAACTTTCCAGCTTGAACAAAAAATTAATAATACTGTATAAAATAAGATTTTCTGCTGGCGCCTGCTTAAGATGTCAGACTGAACGGAATTACACGGCTGTGTGCTGGAGAAGCTTTAAAATATTCTATTATCTAAAATGAAAAGCGTTCGTCAGAATTTTCTCAACGTAAGCTGAAAGGTAATTTACCTTTATGTCAAGTTAGTACGAAGGGAATTTCGCTCACTTTATGAACGCAATTACAATATTGATATTTTCTTAATCACGTTTTTAAATTTCCCATTTTAATTTAATGAAGGCGTCCGTCATACTTGCTTTCACTAAACGTTAACTCCGCTCAGGCTTGAGAAAATTTTACGGTCAGTGCAAATCTCTGGAATCGTGGGAGCCATTTTGTAACGACGTCAAACAAGAAAACAGCAAGTTTTAGCACAGCTGATACCCCAATTAGACAACATCTTAAAATGAAGTAGTTTTAACGATTTTGCTTAATAGGGGAACCATCATTCCGTCAACTTCTGAAGTGAAGACGTAATGGTTCAAGTTATAATATATTCCATACATACTTCTCTAGCAGACAGAAAGCATCTTTCATTTTCCATTTTCATGCCTCAATAATTTGTAACGTTCTCTTTTAAAGCCTTGCATTAGCTTGTCCTGACATCTCTCAATATCTTATTTTTTGAGCACTAAAACTCTGTCAAAAGGTTTTCTAAGAATAAAAGCTTCGTCATTTATTGATGTATTGTAAAAGCTTTCTGTTGTTTTATTTTAGAACGAATTTTACCACTTATGTAGAGTATTTACTTGAAAACTTCATGAATGAAAATAGTTAAGCATTGAAATATAGAAATTCGAAGCATGTCGATCATATTGCCTAACATTTTGTTCGCATCTTTTAAATCATATAAAGTGACACTTGCTGTTGCAATAGTACTTGTTTTAAACTGATTGCAATACATTGCAATGGAATTTGTTTGAGCTTGGAAGCAACTGTTGCAATAATCAAAAAAGAAAATTCGTTGTCTTTATATTATTTCTACTATTGTATCGCTTTAACCTTTCACTTCTTTGATCACGATTAAATTCTAAGCATATTTAAATGTACGAGTATATAGTTTGTTTCATTTGCAGAATGCGAAATCCTTTTAAACTTCTATACATCATAAGTCATTGTTCTTCATTCTGTAAGCTATCTTTCTTTATTTAAATCAATTTCCTTCATTTGTAATTTTTTTATTACCCATCACCTACAGGGTGGGGACTTCAAATTGTCGCCGTAGCTCGCCTCTTGATGAAAAAACCATAAAACGGTAAATTTTTAAGATATTTATTTCAAATATTAAACAGTATGAAAGATTTGATGCCAGGAACACATTCTACTCGACATAGCTGCCCTGAGTCTCGATGAAGCGACGACCTCCAAAACCCCCTAAAAGAAATAATCCATTGGGTTCAAATCCGGGCTGCTGGGAGGCCATTGGTGCTTGGTTACGAGGTCGTAGCAGTGCTCCTCCAGCCAGGCGAGGGAGTGGTTAGAGACATAACAAGGAGCACTGTCCTGCTGCCACACGCAGGGCCTGTCCTGGGCCACTTGCTTCATCCCGGGCAACACCACAGTCACCCCTAGTTTAGCAGTTATGGAGCTCATGGGCTTGGAGGGGTCGTTGTCGATCATGGTTTCACCCTCTTGACAAAATCTATATCTCTCGACTTCCGACGGTCGTCCAGACACTTTGGAGCCCTTGTGAGAACAGCACTGGGATTCTTACTCTTCAACTTCTTACAAGTACGCTGGATGGTCTTCCTGTCGACCCCGATGGTGTTGGCGATGGTTCTGTTGTCCACTTCCCTCTTGTTGTAAACCAGGGCCATGACCACGGCGCATCTCACTTCTGCCTCAGTGAACGAAATTTCAGATAACTCCGCGTATGTTCGCTTCGTCTTTTCAAACTCAACACTGGCAATTAGCTGATTTTTATAGCTCTCCAATGATGTATTACACTTAGATAATCTTTAAAGTAAAATTGAATATATCATGAATATGAGAGAACGATAATTTGAAGTCCCCACTCTGTAGTTCCTTCTATTATGATACATCTTCAGAAAATATCCTGTCTGTTTTTGTGTATCATATTATTTTTACTATGATACTGCTATTTTTGTACATTATTTTCTAACATTAATTCTTCTCTATTATCTATAAGTGCTCTTTTATTCTATTACATGTCTCACTTCGTAAACATTTATTGGCGGATTCTTTCATCCTTAATTATTCTTTAATGATTGACTTAATCAAATTGCTTCGACCCTTCATCTTGAACAGGTCTTCGATTAAAATCTTTTCTACTGCATGTATTCTTATGCGATACTGATGTTCATTTTTCCTTTAACTCGTTTTCAATCTTGTGCTCTTTTGCCTTTACTCTCCTTTCTGAATCATTTTTTTATCCTTTTTCTTTATTGAGGCATCTTTTACTTCCTAAACTCTGTCTAGAGTCTTGAACCCTATTTTATTTTGAGAATTTCATTTCTTTTTTACTTAATAAAATTCTTCGTTTCGCTGAGATGCTCTCTGCGTGTGTTAGAGCGTTCCTGGAACAGGTGAAGTAATTAAATTTCAAGAACACTTGTATGCACTCCACCTTGAGCTCATGCTCCACCTTGAGTTCATGCTCCACCTTGAGTTCATGCTCCACCTTGAGTTCATGCTCCACCTTGAGTTCATGCTCCACCTTGAGTTCATGCTCCACCTTGAGCTCTTGCTCCACCTTGAGCTCTTGCTCCACCTTGAGCTCTTGCTCCACCTTGAGTTCATGCTCCTCATTGAACTCTTG
>VCRD01000180.1:405488-430366 GCA_006783055.1 Trinorchestia longiramus
CTTCTTGCACCTTGAGCCCTTCTTGCACCTTGAGCCCTTCTTGCACCTTGAGCCCTTCTTGCACCTTGAGCCCTTCTTGCACCTTGAGCCCTTCTTGCACCTTGAGCCCTTCTTGGAGTCGAAACTCTCACTGTACGCTGAAGACGCTAAGCCCCGCTACCGTCCACACGGTGTACCCCACCCTAAACAGCTCTCAGGTTTGTGCTGCAGCACGAGCCCACACAAGCTGTCTGCCAGAACTGCGATGTATTCACAGATCATCGCTTCTTTAGAGCCGGTCATGACTTGGTGAGACAGAACAGGGCTCTAACGTCCTCAATATTCTGGCCAGGACCAGAACGCAGCTCATGCTCCTCTAAGTCTCTTGGTTTAGTGCAATGGTGGCGCGGCGCATACGCTATGTCTGTTTGCGTCTTGACTCGTCAGACTCAACCTTGCCGGCTCTGTCGCTGCTATGATCTCCAGTTGTGCAATTATTATTTTAATTTATAATATAACATTATTATTATTACAGGGCATAGTATTGATAATGTAATAATGTTACAGGATACGCATTAGCTGTCTAGTGGCTGATCGTCCGGTAGGTGCGCTGATTTGTGATAGTATTTGTACAACCTCTGTTTTATCATGCAGGCATAAATTATGTAGGATGAAAATTGCTCGATCTGGTAAAAGTATTCGTATTTTATGTAAAAACTGAAATTGTGATGTACAAATACTGAACTGTTCGAGCTCTCCTTAGATATTAGTTTTAGGTGCAGTTAGTTAACTTTTACTGGGTTTATTGGATGGAAATGTGATACGCGTTGAATATGACTTACAACTCTGAAGACTGTGTAGATACTTCAAGATATCTCACTAATTCGTGAATCTTCAGTAGATTCATTGAAATTTTTGGCATTTTAGCGCTAAGCTAGTAGACCTCAATGATACAAAATTCTCTTGGCGTCGTCGAGGCAAAAAAAATGTTCCTTAGAACATAAACGAATGATGTCGTCCAGACAAATTACAATAATCTCCAGTAGAACGCATAAGATTTTCATGGAGTTTTAGTGTTTGGATCGCTGTATTGCGTAGGACAGGGGTAAAACCTTGTGCAAGAGCGATAAAATTATGATGATTAATGTAAATAATATAAATGCATGCACTAAAAATGGTTAATCGCTAATGTATGATATTAAAATGTCACAGAAGTATTTTTGCAAAAATGTACTACGAGCGATGCATATTAGGACAAAAAATTGTAAGTTTTATGCTGTAACTCCTAATTTTCTTTAGTGATTTTTTCATGACATCAGTAGAAGGAATTATTAAATGAATACGAAATATCGGACTACGTCCCTCAAACACGAGCACATCCCTCGAACACGAGCACATCCCTGTGAGCGCTTCACCTGACGCTCTTATGGAGACCTTAGCTTGCTCTTGAGATGACTTTAGCGTGCTCTTAAGATGACTTTAGCGTGCTCTTGAGATGACTTTAGCGCGCTCTTGATACGACTTTAGCGCGCTCTTGATATGACTTTAGCGCGCTCATGAGACGACTTTAGCGCGCTCTTGAGATAACTTTAGCGCGCTCTTGAGATAACTTTAGCGTGCTCTTGAAACGACTTTAGCGCGCTCTTGATGACGTTAGCGTGCTTTTAAGAAGAGTGTATTCAACGCACGCATATCCTCGTTTATGCATTGTTTTCAGTCTATCCTACACTGTCCTTAAACGATCGCTTTTCGCCAGTGAAATGTTAGTGTATATGAATGATCAAATCAAGTCGAGCAACGTGTAGCATGTCACCCGAAAATCAATGTCTCTACGGACACTTTGCTCAACTCCCTGGAATGACCTAAGATTCCCTTCGCGTCATCGGCTGTCGGTGAATTATTTGCAGAAGATGTACGTTCACATGAAATTGTCTATTTCTATTTCAGAAAAATACACAGATCATTCTTATCGACGTACTTTTATCTTACCGTAGCTCCATAAGTGAGAAATTGCGAACGGAGTAATGGTAGTTCTACGCCATTTGCAGCATGTTTTTGCTCAGTCAAACAGTAGAAGAAATTGAACAAAGTTTTGTCGCATAAAAACAGCAGAATCTCTTGTGCTCGTCCTCGTTTCTTAAGGATGACACTGAAGTGTCTTCGCTACGGAGCGATTTATTTTCCTCTACACGACTTTTTCAGATGTCCAAGTTTCTCATGAGAAAGAAAACATACAAATCCTAGAGAAGGACAAGAGGCTTTTGTAGCGACCGACCTCGACTGGGAATATCAAGAAGGCTTAAGATGAATGAAATATCGGCGACTGCCTTCATTTGATGTCATTTTTCAGCAGCTCTACTACAAGCGTCAAGATGTGGTAGAGTTCCTTTGTTATAAAATCCACGGTGCAGTTAGCATCTTTTGTTGAGGCCGGAGCTCTTTGTTGCGCTTCCCGAGGTCAGGATTCTTTCATTATGTAGCAAAAACGACGATATTAACAGCAGAGAGAGAGATCATTACAAGACTAGTATAAATGAATGAGTAATATTATAGCAAGGCGTGTCATCAAAATGCAGTCAAACTGTGTTCGAAGAAGTAAGGGACTATGTCGGTAAAGACAATTTCTAAACACTAAAAAAGAGAAAATCCCTCAGGGCTTGCGGTGGATTTTGTAAAATGAAAGTTGAAAGGGTTATAGAAGTTTTATTTAAAGGAATTCCTCCTGTAGGGGTCTGGGGAACAAAGAGTTGAGCCATTGTTAAATTGACCATGCAAAAGTAACGTAAATAAGACTCCCAAGAAAATACCAGAAACACTAAAAGACTTGCATTGTATAAAGTAGAACAGCAGTTAGTGTTAAAAAACATAACCAAAAAGGTTCACTGTAAAGGATTTGCGACATACGCTTGCAACTTAACGTTCCTCAGGGATAAAAAGGACACCAGATATCCTCTGAGGAGCTGAGAGTCGGTCCTTATCTGGATTCTGAACGTAGAACGCATTTCTCTGTGTATCATTAACTGTCTTCGGGAGAAGAAGCAACACATGTTGCCCTGTCTGCTAGACGTTTCGTTTCAGAGACAGAGAGGTCGTGATTTTGTTATCGTGTTGTCTTTATTTTTAGTATTTAATAACCATAGAGAAGTGCACTTCTCGTACGAATGTCAACGTATGTTTTTAAGTTTGTTATTTTGAGTTTTTTTCTAGACTCATTTGAGACGTCTTGAAGGGTAAAGTTGACTGCACCAACTGCTTGAATAGAATTTTACGTCCATGTATATCACATGAAATAAAACTCCATTATGGTTTTTGATATCATTTTAATTCACGGTAAATATCACTTAAATTCGGAAAATTAGTATTACACGTGCATTCCGTAGAGAAAGCTTATGATTTCAGGCGTGGTGCTAGGCTCCTTCATCAAAGTTTAATAAAGAGAATTATAATGCATGTGTTGAAAGAAAAACATGAAAATTAACATCTTCCCTCCCCCCGAACCAACTGCCGTAGGCGAACACAGAGCTACTGGAGTTAGCGTAAATGGAAGGATGAAGCAAGTTCATTTACGTACACTTCTGTGACAATGTCGGCCATTAACTCGTGAGGTAATGTTGAGCACAATCTGTGCGGCATTTAATAGCAAGACACACACACTCTTGCTGGAGGACCTCTCGCTATTTGTCGAAAGGTTGTCTCTCTTCCATTAACGTGAACTCACATTACGGCAAGGGTTTGTTTTACCGCTATAACTTGAGATCCACGCTTTATACATGACTAATTTAGGCATTAAGAGGAAAAACTTGTGTACTGCAAGCATTTGTCTATCGAAAAATGTACTCGTTAAAGTGCTCTAGTCGATCCTAGAAAATGTGTGCAAGTTGTGGTCTGTATTGACAGAGAACCCTGAAAATAGATAGCTTCTCAATTAGTAGGTCAGTTGTATCTTCTGGGATACTTTAGTGCCCTCGATCATAAAAGAAAAAGCCTGTTAATGTCATGTCCGAAAAAATGTTACAATAAATGAAATATAAGTTTTCGATCTCATGAACTATCCATTTTTTACTCCTCTTCCTGTTATCGAATGCAATCATTATTACCAAAAGAAATACTGTCGATACTGAACTTTTTTGATATCCTTACCAAACGTTTGTGAGTTTTCCAAATTTCGTACCAACGTCTCTTGTCATCAATAAAATATAATATTTTATCTTGAAAAATAGCCGTTGATAATTAGAACGCCTTTGTTGACGCTAGCCGAGTCTGTGTAACTCACTCGTATCTATTCCACGAGTTTCTTTGATTCTTCATTTACGAACTTCATTCTTCAATTTTTTGTTCCGTGAAGACGACCCCTTCTGCCTCTGTTGAAAACTTCGAATGGATAAGGTGGTCAAACTCCTTTGCGTGTTATGAAAACGCATAAAAACTTCGATTCTCCTCCTTTATTTCTGACGCTTCAATTTTCGTTGTGTATGCAATGAAAGACAATGAGTTCTATTTTTTTCACGCGCAGTTGATTTTTGCGTGTCGATAATTGGATGTAATGTGACGTGTCACGTCAGATGTCTCATTATTATTTCCTCGAACATCAGGTCCTGCCATCATCTTTCCTTGTGTTTCGGACTCATTTCTGTTGAACGCTAATCCATGTCTTACCCTAACTAATCGAAAAAATCTCCAATTAGTCTGGAGTCAAGTATTATCGAATGAAGTATTTTCCAGGCACTATCTTTTCGAACTGAGCCAAGGTTCGAAATATTCTACTTCAATTCCTTGAAGTTATTTCCTCCCACTGTGTTAATTATTTCTCCCGTGTTAAGTTGACCCTCCAGGACGATGTTCTTAAACTGATGAACATATCGACTCGAAGCGAATGATAGCAGATGTTAAAATTGATCAATTCTAATGTTGAACCTGAGTTCATCATTGAAATGGCTAATTACCCCTCTTATTAAGCTTGATGGAAGTGTACAGTATTAAATGGCTAATTACCCCTCTTATTAAGCTTGATGGAAGTGTACAGTATTAAATGGCTAATTACCCCTCTTATTAAGCTTGATGGAAGTGTACAGTATTAAATGGCTAATTACCCCTCTTATTAAGCTTGATGGAAGTGTACAGTATTTACATTCAGAATTCAGAATTTTTTTGAGGCAGTTTAAGAGCGCTGTGGCGGGAGAAATCCTGGAGCTCTTCTAGCAATTTGACGAGACAAAAGCGTGCTATCAGCTCGTGCGACCTCAAGCTCTGCATTACAGATAATTAATGAACCGCGTTCTGACCATGCCAATTTAAATTATAACTAGATAATATTATAATAATTAATTTAAATGTTAGTGGGAAGTTTGCATTACAGATAATTAATGAACCGCGTTCTGACCATGCCAATTTAAATTATAACTAGATAATATTATAATAATTAATTTAAATGTTAGTGGGAAGTTTGCATTACAGATAATTAATGAACCGCGTTCTGACCATGACAATTTAAATTATAACTAGATAATATTATAATAATTAATTTAAATGTTAGTGGGAAGTTTGCATTACAGATAATTAATGAACCGCGTTCTGACCATGACAATTTAAATCAAAACTAGATAATATTATGATAATTAATTTAAATGTTAGTGGGAAGTTTGCATTACAGATAATTAATAAACCGCGTTTTGACCCTGACAATTTAAATTATAACTAGATAATATTATAATAATTAATTTGAATGTTAGGGGGAAGTTCAATTATGCCATGTCTTCTTAGCCAATAAGTTGGAATTAATTTGTTATAACGTGAAGGAACACGCGTAAGTTTCATTTTTTATGAATTGTAAATATGATTTTACTCGGCTTTCTAAATGAAAAATATAAGGTTGTTCACCCTACCCACTAGCGCTGATGTAGAGCTATGCGATCTACTTCACAACTTGGTACGGTGGGCACTTTGAGATTTTCCTACAGGAGTTGCTATTTGTTCTACAAAATAATCATCTAGGGTCCGGATTTCGTTCACTTTTTGATTAGTATGTGATAGTAAATGCCACGACTTGTTCTCTGATGCAACTACTAACAGATGCCGCTAGTCTGTCGATGAGCCACTCGTGCTTCTCGTGTGTACTCCATCCTGTGTAGTCTTGTTGCATTCGTAAACACTGATGATCATGAACATGGATCTCTATCGAGGAGATTTTGCTATCTGCCATACGCAAGTTATCTCGTAAGGAAACTTGGACAACATTCCCCAGCAAGCTTGAGCCTGGTCGTCTCTGCAGTGCCTGTGATCTGAAGTGTTTAACTTCTGGAAACTGACTAATCAAGGAGATTTTTTACGGCTTTTATTCCAACATTTACAGGGAAAGTTAATAGAAACAAATTTTTTCTCTTACGAGATCAGAGGAAATTATGATACTGCATTTTCCCGCAGCAGATTAAAGTGTCAGGAGCAACAAGGAAGTAGGCAGTCACCCGGCAACAGTCTGTCCTTGTATAATATAATAATAATTTGAATAATAATTTTGCTCGTTGGAGCTGTATTCTGTACAAACAATTTATTGTAAAATTTGTGTATATAAGAGTCTTATTTTGCTAGCACGCCATTCTTGTGCTTGCGACGTGTTGTGGTTGTCACATGTTGTCGTGATTGTCACACGTTGTCGTGATTGTCACGTGTTGTGATTGTCACGTGTTGTCGTGATTGCCACACGTTGTCGTGATTGTCACGTGTTGTCGTGATTGTCACGTGTTATCATGATTGTCACACGTTGTCGTGATTGTCACGTGTTGTCGTGATTGTCACACGTTGTCGTGATAGTCACACGTTGTCGTGATAGTCACACGTTGTCGTGAGTGTCACACGTTGTCGTGAGTGTCACACGTTGTCGTGAGTGTCACACGTTGTCGTGAGTGTGACGTGTTATCGTGTCACGCGTTGTCGTGAGTGTGACGTGTTATCGTGTCACGTGTTGTCGTGCTTACAACACGGTATTGTGCTTGAGAAGTGACCCCAGCGAGAGACTCGGAAGGCAGTTGTCTTGTATGTACGTGCGGAACTTTGTGCTCATGGCTGAATATGTTGAATTTCATACCTCTGTTAAATAGGTTATGCTGTAATTGCCTCGTTGTCAGTGTGTACCTTGGGGGACTTTGCGCTCTCCAGTAGTATTCTCACGTCCTTCACTGCCAGTATGGTGGAGTGTGACAACTGAGACGCTGATTTTTGCTCCCGTGTGGTGTCACTTGAGCTTAATCTTCACTGCGAAAACCGCTTTTATTGATTGTGTACGGTCCTAAAACTTCAAATTAACTAGTAATAATAATTATAATGTTATAAATTACTACAATAATTTAAATAGGAATTATTGCTTGCGCCTAGAATGACCATGTATGTCTTTATGCAATTTTTTTCTTCGAAAAATTCTTCAATTTTTTCTGATACCAGAACCTTCTCCATTACTTTTTCCCTTCCTGTCTTCTTCTACTTGCTTTCATGCTACGTCTTTCTATCAAGGTGTCATTATAATAGTTCTGATTTAATCATGTGAACCACTTGTGTCAATGTAAGGTCCGAATACATTTAATTTGTTTGTTTTGTGATGACGTATTCCGGGTAGCGTCAAGGAACCTTCTATGTTATAAAGTGTAAGCATCGGCTTTTTTGAAAAATTAATAAACTCATTGGGAGGAAGACCTCGTTCATGTGCTAATATTTATAACCTCTTTCTTTTTTTCTAACACATAATTAACACTTGAAACGCATGAAGTTATATCATCTCTCATTTGAATTAAGTCAATGCAAAAATACTGGGTGGAAATCAAAACTGAATTCGTTCCCAACTTTTGAATCAGCGAGCCAAAGGTAATGAGTTCTGTGCTTCCTCTGACGTGATCCAAGCCTGACACATGAAAGTTTCATCATTTTTTGCAACGATGAAAATGTTTTTTGTTTTGTGGAAGCCGCTTTATCAACGTCGACTTTTGGTGGATTGGTATGAATAGCTCTCATTTGCGACGCGGTTTAGGTACTCTGAAACATTTCGTAATAACTTGGTTCTATAATACAGAGTTAATCCACTCCCAGCGTGAAATATGTTGTATATCGTGGCATAATATTTTTTATAACACACTTTTAAATTATTTTTATGTCTAAGTCTCCCGCGGATTTGTAACAATTTTTTTAAAAACTGTCATGGCTTCTCTACCTTCAAAGAAACCATTAACGTAGAAAGGCAGCACTTCCATCTTTTCAGTCTTTCGGCTCTACTTTGAAGTCATGTGATTTTTAATAATAAAACATTCGGCCTACTACAAACCTTGCCAGTTAATGTCAAAATTATGGGAAAATTAGGTCGGCGAGTATAGGATAGGTTTGATATTACAGGAAAGTACCGTGTCTACTTCTCTATAGCACAGGATTCGTTATGAACATGAACGTATTTAAAAGTCAAGTGTTGTCATGGTTTCTTCTCGGTGCAAAAGTACTAAGAGTTACAATTTTCATATTTAAATGATATTTCGAGTGTACAGTAAGGTTGTATGGCTGATGGCTGTTTTCAAGCAAGTTTTTCAAGTGATGTAAAAACATATCGTAAGCTCTAACATTGTATGGCTCGTTACTATCGTTATCTCTAAAATTGTATGGCTCGTTACTATCGACATTAAAGAAATAGGAAGAGTCATCAGGCTTATTAATGCTTAGCTCTACTACTTTGTACATTGTGTAATTACTACAATCGAATAAAATTGAGATTGATCATAAATATTTTCGATATCTTTATCTTAGCCCAGATTCATATTTCTATTGGAAGCCACGATTATTTCAAAGTAATGAAGACATCTACAAGTGAAACTTGGAAATCATTTCATCAAAGTTTACACACATTATTTTAAAAGTGACTTCTGTTTGCATCTGACTGCATGCCGTGGATTTGATCCGCCACGTAAAAGATTAATAGGTAAAGCGATGCCCCTTCTTCATCAGTGTGAAAGTGACGTACAGAGCTGCCTGCTCATGCAGTTCGAATTAATTAAGACTAGTAATCATCAGTGGCATCTGAGGGGTTTGATCATGAATAAATAAACCATGTTTCGAACTGAAGGAGTCTAAATACGATCTGTCGTAATCCAATGTCTGAAAAAGTATCAATTTTTTCAGAAAATGGGCCTCTTCAAAGCCGTTTAGTATCAAATAGAATCTTCTACATAAGATGCATTGATAGACTTAGCGGTTTTAAACTTAGTTTCATGTAATTATTTTTTTACTTTTGCTACGATAGTATTTTATTATTGTTTGTATTATTTTTTTTTATTATTTATGTACAATTTTTGTACACTGAATTTGAAACTTATCAGACTATTGCACAAAACTAAGCCTTTCCGTTTTTGATCTTGTTCTAACTTTATCTTTCCGTTGTACCATACTTTTTTCTTCATTTCTTCACGTTTTTAACATTCCGTTGGTGTAGAAAGCTCCGTAAGTTAATTTTGGGCTTGATGTGAAGTCAGGGCAGTAATCCTTTTATTTCTGTTAGACTTTAATTCTAGCTTCGTGTGCCTCTTATTTTTCAGCGGGCCGTAAAAATCTGACCTCTCGAGCAACAGAATTGAAAAGCGTCTTTCTTTCAGGCAAGCAATTCATTTACACTAGGATCTAAACATCAGCGCTGTGTCAACATGCATCGCTGCTCGTACACCTCGGGACTGAAGAGCATGTATAGGTTTTGGAATTACCTCTGTTATTCACAGTTAATGGTCTCGACACTACTTTTCATTTTGCTGCTCTCTTGCACACGCTTTGATGCCCGCATGGAAAGATTGATGGCTGTGAGTGTAACTGTTACTCTTCCACTTTATTTTCTTTCTCTACGGTGCCTGTGCTTGGTTGGTGTCCGTGTCACACACAGTCAAAGAGGTAGACCACTCGCCTCGTTTATTTTGGCATTTTCTATTCTCAGAATAATCTTTTTGTCTGATTTTATGCAATTTTGGAGCTTTAGCTTCAGTGTAGGATCCTTGAGGCCTGCGCATTTTAGTTTTCTCCCACGAACAAGATACTCTTATTATTTAATGTGCAGTTTCTTTACATAATCCAAATAACTAATGTTGTTTAGTCTTCTTATTTGTTTTCGTTTTCTAATATTTTTCCAAATCGTTCAGTTCTGTTTTTCAACTGATATCAAAAGTTGAGAATGAGTGTGTGGCTAATTCGTATTTCATGGTTTCAAGAAAGATTTTCAAAGTAACTTCAGGATCTTGCCGCTATCCCCACTTTCCAAACTAAAGTTATCGCTTGTTATCCAAATATTATCTGTTTAATTCATCTTTTTAGCATTATGTATTTAACGATTTATTGCTTTTTCATTATTGATAAATTTATTGGTTCGGCAAAATGTTTATTTATTTATGCTAGCAAGCATTAACATATGTTCCTTGTCGTATTTACTCATTTTTCAACAAATCAAAAGCGCTTTGAAAAAAGGAAGTTATGTTGCTGCACCCAATTTAACACCCCATTTTAATACCCCATTTTTGAAAGATGGAAGTGATTCAAACAGCTGAAGTAAGCACACGAGCTAGTGTAATGTATTATAAATTTGAAATAGGACATTTTCAGTTCCATGTTTTGACAGTGTTGATAACAACTATTCACAAACACTCGCTTTTAGTTTCTTTTATACGTATATGCTTCATTGTTATTGTTCTAAATTTTTTTTAAGCTGAACTTATAACATAAATTCTCATTTCTTGGTTGCTATTATTAGTGTAACACAAGGGAGCGGGGGGGGGAACAAGTATTCGTACATGAAGAAATTTTTAATTTAAAAAATGTAACGAGCATAATAATTGCATTATGCAAGAGCATAATGACGCTACATAAATTGAGAACAAAGAAAGCTCTGATATAACTAAATTAAAAACATTTTTCGATTTTTAGGGATGAAAAAGTATGTGTTCCACATTGTTCCAATAATAGGATTAGTTGCTATTTTTAACCTAAGAAATGCGAACTAGACATTTTGCATTGGTTCTTGGTATAGTAACTTTATCATCATAGTAAACTGAAAAGAACTAACAAATTCACAAAAGCCAGTTAAAATAGAAATTAAAAATAATTAATACTTTCATCAGAAAATTCCGCAAAAATTAGTGGCTTCTGATTTCAGAGGTATATACTCTTTATTCGGTTGAGAGAAGGCTACTACGTAAGTATGGTATGAATGTTTCAAGAATGCGCAAGTCAAAATTTGCTGAAGCATCGAACACTTCATTCAAATTTATCCATTATTTGATCCTAAGAACTACATCTACTATGTCTTTGTAAAAGAGATTAAAGTGGAGAGCAAACGAACTAATGGACCGCAACCAGCTTGCGGAACAACACTCTCGTTTATGGTGGGGAAAACCTATAATCTGCCATGCACAATGCGTACAACACAAGTTATAAATGAGAGATCTCATGCGAGCTTCTAAAACATCTTTATAACGATAAAAATCTCGTTTTTCTTTTCTATTATCAAACATATTTTGCATGTTTCTCCAATACGCCACCCAACGATAACTTGGACCAAGTTCAATGCGTTGTGCTTGGTTCGCGTGAGTGCGGTGCATCAGCTCCGTATTTATGCCGATCTAAGTACGAGGGCTGTTTTTTCAACCTTCGAAGGACTGTAAAAGAAGTAAGTTTACATGACAAACTAATTTTATTACCAAAAGTACAACAGAGTTTTACTTACTTCTTTATATAATCTCTAAAACGTGATTGAAGCATTTGTTATATCGTGACTCAGGTTTCACGATGCTTTCTTCAAACATGTTAGCAGCAAGTGAGAAGAGATACGTTTTGACGAGCACAACGGTCCTAGATCCAACGGGCACACAGCTTCCGGTATCATGTCTCGTACGATTCTGAACAAAAGACTTTGAAATGTGTGGAAGTTTTTCAGAAAGTTCACTGATTGTACATTTTTGTTTGGCGTTGACCACCTGACCAACACACTTACCGAAGAACATTAACGACAGACTTTCGTCCCTGTCCACCTTCGTCATGGACGTCAGTTCGCCCTTCTTCGAATTTTCTATACCATTCCTTTACTCTCCCTGACTCATAAAGTTGTTCCCGTACACTTTACTCATTCTGTGATGGATTCAAGCAACTCTACGTCCTTCTGCTTGCAGAAACCGTGTTACACTTCATAACTCACATCTAGCTTGAGCATCGATCTTAGCGGCCATGTTCAACTGTCCTTACTTCGAGCAATCGGGCTGCATCAGTTTTGGCGATTATGTACGTAGAAAAATAAGTAAGACCCTGTATTACTTATGATAATAAAATTGTTGTGTAAATATTTTAATTTTTTATAGCCCATCAGTGGTTCAAAAAACTGCTTTCGGACGTCGTATTCAAGAGTACACTTGTAGGTAATGAATTCATTTCATTTTCAATAGTGAGCGAAATTTTGTCCTCAGTGTGCTGAAGAAAACGAAAGTAAGTCAAGTACTGCCTGGTGAGTGCACTCCCGACGATGCCTTGCAATTTATTTGCACTAGTGTTCAGTTTCACGAGTAACCTTTCTCCTTCGTCTGAGAAAGCTTGAAAATAGACAAGCGAGCTGTCTCTGTTGAATATTTAATTTGCTCTTCAAGCCTTTTGAGGTCTAAATCACTTTGGCGCGATGTGAAATCATTCATTGTAAGAATGGGATAGCTTTCAGAATTAGGGCTTAGCGCATGAAATAATGCGGAGGCTTGACACAAATAAACAAAAATTCTGATTTTTTTATAAGAATTTTTGCTTATTGAGCTAAAACCACTTTAACTTCACTTATTTTCTCGCATTTGAGAAACAGTCGTTCAACTCTGTCAGATCCTGTAAATTTTTTAGGTACTTCGTCTGAGCGTGAGTTGGCGATGTCTGTCTTCAGCTGCGCGTTTTTGAGATGATGCGCTTCTTTACGCAGCTGTTACCAGTGCTCTTGTAATTCATCAACGCAAGTAATCTTTAACATCTGTGGTGACACAGCGTGAAGGATAGGCAACGTGTGTTATCATTTTTCTATGTCGTGGGACGGAGAGATTGGCAGACCTTGCGTTCAGTGATAGTGGGTATGGTTCTACTCGTCTCTTCTACTACTTGTACTTTCTGAGCTTGTACTTCTATTGTTAAAATGTTTTAAGGGACGGATACGAGCATACGATATAACATAGTTCACATTCACTGTGAACGTATTCAAATTATTTAACGGATGAAAGAAAAATTCCCAGAAAGCTTTATGCATTTTTCCGAGCGCAAAATGTTTTGAAAAGTTACTGCTCTCTACTTATTGTCTTTAATAGAGGCTCTCGATCTAGTAAAGTGAAGATCAAAATGGACGCACAAAGGTCGACTTAAAAGCATTTATCAAAACAAATCATGTTTTGCCTAAATCCTCCATTACGTATTCGACAACGTAATATTTTTGAATGAAAATTCCTCATGTTAAAGCACTTCAGAATTTGGCTGCGCTGAACTTTCCCTACACTTCATGGAGTCTAGGTAAAAAAAATCCATTCAAATAGTTCGCCTCAACTACCAAATCTTTTTCTTTTTATAAAGCGATGGTGCTGGAAGGAGGTTTTTAAGAGCCTTCTAGTATAATTTATGAACGGAGATCGTGGGTCGTAAAGCAAGGTTGAAAGCTTTCATTTGTTGTAACAGACGATCTCGTAAGAATCCTGACATTGATTCAACTTATCTCCAGGCTTCACGATGGAGTTCAGAGTAGCGAGCTCATGTGGGACCAATAATAAACGCCTTGAAGATCTAATGCCACTTACGCCCCCTTCAAATCATACGACTTTTCTTTCCAATTACGGTGAGCAAATAATTGTTCTTGAAGAATTATAGTACTTGTTGCAGCGACTTTGTTTCTTTTTTGTTTTCTGATGCTTTTTCGAAAGAGCTTCCTCATTCAGAAATGCCCGTGGCGTAAAATAAAAGTTACACGAACAAAAAATATTGAATAAATTTTCTTAAGCTTTTCATAGATTTATGGGTAAAATAGGCTCTCCACTCGTGAAATATAATGCAACACTTGTTTCCTGTCATAACAAGAGATTTAAGAATTCATGGGTGTTGATTTGAACGGATCGCAAGATTTCTGAGAAGCGTTTGAGGAAAAGTTTCTGTAGTGTAAAAACAGGTACTTCAACTGTGCAAAATTTAAGTTAGTCTTCTCTGCAGAAGTGCATCTATAGTTTTTACATAAAACATTTTGAAAGCGCGGACACGCATTTGTCGAGAGAATGCAATTCTTTTACCTAGGTAAAAAAATTCTCACAGAAGTTAACTGAAATATTGATGCGTATGAAAATCTTGCAGCGACTGAACGTACTGGGTTAAAGGAATAAAAAAAGTAGAAACTGCATAAAATTTTGTTTTAGTGCATGTTTCTCTAAATGACCATAGAAAACACGACTCATTAGCTCTTTCATACATTATGCAGTTTCTTTCATACATTATCCACGGTAATCAATCTGCCATCTTTTACTGCCTCTTGATGATGGAACGAGCCTGATGTTTCCACATATTGTAATCTTTTTTCGAGTTAATTGCCAATTGAAACACATTTTCATCCATCACTTCTCTAAATGATGGTGCCAATACGTAAACTGAGCGCTTTTTGATTCCAGAGTATTTAAAAAATGAAAATTACAGATATTCTCAAAAATAATAAGGAAGCAATGAATTCTTTTATCCTGAAGGTACCTAACGTTTTTCTGCCAGATTTTGAAGGAAAGCGCCAGCGTGCGATGGAGCGAAGGCACGTTCTACCTGCTAGAGCTAGCCAAGGTCTGAAAAAGTTGCCTTGGAGTTAAGTGTTATCAATGTATCTCTTTCTTTGTATTCTACTTTCTTTTCTGTGTTTTGAGCTCTCGCGCTGCCTTTACTGAAACTCTCTATATTGCTGTGGCTATCATGTAAAACCATACACCAATATGATTCCCTTAATGACCCTAGTATTTTAAGGCATGCTTGCACTGACCTTAATATCTACTTATGCTATACTCACAAAAAATTTATTCAAGCTAATATTGAAACTTCTCACTCGCTGCATCAGTATTTTTTGCCAATAGCATCTGGTTATTAGGGCCAAAACACTTTTGTTTTAGGATTGAAGGCAAACGAAACGCAGAGCAACGCGTCAGTAAGATTGTCACGTCCAACCTAATCAGCCCGACTGGGAATGTGCGCTAAACATCAACATTGCAGCCTCAGTTCGAGCCTTGTCCTAATGACGGGGACCTCTTGAGCTCTAAGTGTCGTGGGCCTTTAAGGGTCGTTGACTTCTGCCTCCACAGCTTTGCACTTTCTCTCACAAATAAAGATTAAGCTCGACGATTCGATTGGACGTTAAGATGGTGCTAAAAACAGAACCTTTTCATGTTAGACTCACTTAAGATGATGTAATAACGTTTATACTAATGTTTAAGAATACAGATTCTGTGCCCATTTATATGGCATTCCACTAATTCAATTTCAAAGAAAAACATGAATGAAGTCTTTCACATATCCCGCTAAGTTACTGTCAACCGTTACCTGCGTGCGTGAAAAAGTTATGCCCGATTTATGTATCTAATTTTCACCAACGAATTTGAATCTAGCTTTCTAACACTAATGAGCTGCCTGTAGACAAGTGTCTACGTTTACTGATTTCGTTCCTGAGCAAACATATAATGTTACTCTTGTATACCGACCAACAAGGATCATTTTTTCCGAGCCACCGAGGCATGTCTCGCCTTCGTGTGCATTTAACCTGTGAATTCAAGGACAAAAAGACTCTGTCCTGGGTGAATTTTCTATATTTTCCACAACAGCAACTTTTCAACTAGTGGCTTCGCAACAAATCTGTTAAGAGAATACCAATGTGAAAAATCATCCTTTTAATAGTTTTTCAGTCAATTAGCCTCTCTAACCTTAGTGTTGTTTTAGAAATAAGTAGACGACGGAATAAAATTATCTCCTCCTTGATTCGCGTTCTGTTTGCCTGCTCATCAGCTTGCGGCACCGACTTCAGAGCGTATATTCAGATCGGCCTAAAAATAACGGGATAATGATCAGTCATATCTCAATCTTTGCTGACCTTGAGACTCCTATTTGTTTAAACAATGGTGCCCTCAGTCATGTGACTAGGAAGTCAATGAATGCCAATTTATTCATAGGAATCATTTGGCGTCGTCGCCATCACAGTTTTGGGAACAAAATTATTCCTTCGAAATAATTTTCGTTACTTACGAAAAGACAATCCGCGGTCAGCAATGAAATTGTCTGTGTTTTTGATTACCTTCGTAATTACGCTGACGGACGAATGTGTATCTTGATTAATGTAGAATGAAATAATTCATTTTATATAACTTGTGATGAGGTAGAAGCATTTACCTTATCATTTCTGAGGCCGGGATAACGTACTGACTTCATGATGGTCTGAACGATGAAGATTCCAGATGTATGTATTTCATGGCTCTACGAGTCTCTAGCTTCTGAAATACGGACCTAAATTTTTGCAGCTTCATTGCGTAGGAGTAAAAAATACGACCTTAGAAGAACGTTAGAGTATAACAATTGCGAAAAGATCAATTATCTGTTTAAAAGCTGTGGAATAGTAATGAACCAAATGTCGTTCAGTAGCTGAATGAAGCGAGCTATTCTGTAAGGATGTTATGTCTGCAAATTACCATCAGGCAATTTTTTTTGTCTTCCAAATGAATGAAAATGCAAATGTGAGTTAGTAGCTCGTAAAAGGTTGCTCTAAACCTGTGTTAAGAATTGATTCTGCTGATAGCTGGTGTTGCTGGGCTGGTGTTGCTGATAGCTGGTGTTGCTGATAGCTGGTGTTGCTGATAGCTGGTGTTGCTGATAGCTGGTGTTGCTGATAGCTGGTGTTGCTGATAGCTGGTGTTGCTGGGCCGGTGTTGCTGGGCTGGTGTTGCCGATCCTTTTCAGCATTCTTTGCCATATGTGTTTAACATTTTTAAGAATGCTTGGTCTGCTTTTCATTCTAAAATAAAGTCTATACAAGCATTCTGAAGCTCTGTTTATATTCTGAAGTATACTTGATGCGTTCTGTGTACTCGAGCATACAGATAAATGTCTATGGTTGATGCATCGCTAATTCTATCTACCCTCTACTGATTTGAATTCTGTTTTTATTTGTTTGATTTCAATTTTTCGCCGTTCGTGATTATCATTGCAGCTAGTAATGTTGATGGAGCATTTGTGTTACATCATTGGAACGCTGCTTTATCATCTCTACCAGGAGACTTCACACATTCATCGAAGGTGCTTTCACGTACACGCAGTAGACTTCTTTGTATGGATCACAAAAAAGTTGATTATAATCAACCCATATAATCCTAAGGTTATCTCCATAACCTTATATATAATTAGAAGGTTTTGGATGTCTCGAGGCCTTATTCATCTCGAATTCAGTTTTTGTAGCAGAGACTAACAAATCCTTCCAGTGATCTCTCCTGAAGTGATGTAATTTGTTTGCCAATTCTTCTCTTTTGATACTCTGGTGTGAGATCATGATAGGCTGAAGGGTTTATTTACGTGCCATGTTAGTCAATGCATACACTTCAAGTGCAATGTATTCATGCTGCTGATGAGATAAAACTCATACGTAGGTATATTAATGTAATATTTCGATTGATACGTCATGAATTCATTTCATTTACCAAAGTTGATATCATCTCAACTGAGAATACAAAAATAGAGTTGCTGCCTCTGAATTCTATTCAGTGTTCTATATATTTGTAATTCGCGATGCAGGTGGTACATACTAGGACGGTAAAATCGACATTACAAAGAGCTACTTCTCGTTCTAGTTTACCACGAGCTCAGTGATTGTTGGGGAAGTTGAACACATTCATTTGTTCTGACAGACCAAGATGATTGCTGTAGCTTTCCGTGATATTACTAACGGACAAAGTTCAGAATATGAGCTTGTGAAGTGAGCGCAGCTTGTGCTAGCAAATAAAGCAACAGAGTCATTGCCCTGAGGAGTTGCAGTACGAGTAGATTGTCTTCATCATATATTACTGGGGAACTTAGAACGTCATCATGAGTAAATAGAAGTGGCAACTCACACTCGGGGAGGTGTGTTGATAGTGTTTAGCCTCGTCAGTGTAGCTGGTGGAAATAACACTCCTCTGAATCAGAAATATGATTACATTAATCGTGTTCCTCTGAGGTAATTCTAGCTACTCAAAACAAAATCAAAAACTTTCGGTGCAGATGGCTATTGCGAATTAAATTGTGCTGCTAAGTAAGTTATATATTTCTTTATTGATCTCAGTATTCTTTGCGTGGTGGATACCATTATGCCTTGTGCTTCACCACATGTGTGTACTTTTTATTCAGTTTTTTTTGTGGAGTCAAAATACGTCTGATAATAGCTAATCCAAGAGATACATGCTTGAGCCATGTACGTTTTAACAACAATACAGTGTCCTATATAGCAGAGCGTACGTGGAAGCTGGAGCACACCTAAAACATCTAGCATAACTTGACTACACCTAAAACATCTAGCATAGCTTGACTACACCTAAACATCTAGCATAACTTGACTAGAACGTCACAATAAATTCTCACTAAAGTCCGTCCCAAAGTTGCCAACTTTCTGAATGTCAAGCAGCAGTCAGCACCATAATTCATGCACAATAAATGAGCGGCAGCTTTTCATCTCTACACCAAAACATAAGGGACCTCGAATGCCATTTTTAGGTGCATTTGTGCTCAAATTTTCCCCGAAAGTAGACTGAGATTTTAAATTGTCTCTTTTGATGAATGCGACAGCAGGGTAGTTCATTCGTTCCTGAGAGTTACGTTGACGATGTGTTTATAAACGAGTTCTTTTGAACTTACTGCGAATATTCAGAATATTTTTCTCATCTCGAGTGCTCTGTGAGAAATTCATTTTCGTACCGCTGATATGAAATCTTTATCTTTTAATTCGTTGTTTGAGTAATTTAAATGAATTTAACACGTAAGCACAATGCCTATTGTTAAACCACGCTGATGCATCGGAGTTTAAAAGCTGAAACACAAACGCACGCATGCGGAGAAAGTGCAAAAAACTGTCCACTGGTACCCTATCTGACTGACCTCTGTTTTTGTTTTGGCCAAGTCTACTTCGTGTTTAACCTGAGTCTCCAAATTTTCACGCTTAGTATTTTCGCTTATATTTCGCAGATCTTGATTTTTATTCAAGTAATTGTCACGTGGCGTCCTCTGAATGTCACAAAATAGCGTTTTTATTCCCCGTGTTTTGTTAGTGTTGCATGAGAACAAAGCATTTCTTTTAGCTGAAGAAAGCTATGTCTATGAAATTTTCATGCTATAGAACGGCGTTTGTTAATAAGAGTTTACACTTCGAATTTATATGGTTGATTAAACTAGATAATTTTATTCTGAAACAAATTACGTAATTTACTTGTAAAAAATGTAGCTTAATTCAATTTGTCAGAATTTTAAACGCAAATATCCGCGAATGATGAGAGAGGCAAAAGAACGTAAGACTTAAAGAGAATAAACAAGGATATTTACGCGCAGAAAATTCCACGGTATGAATTGTTTACCTGGTACATTCGAAAAGTTAATATTCTACAATTCACTACACTAGCAAAGCAAGACATACATCTCTGCATTGATAAGCATATATGTACAAACATACATACATTCTGTATAGTTATGCAGTCGACGGTAATGTTATCAAATGCTGTCGAATGTTCTTCATATTCTCACTAATGTCAAATTTTCGCTGAATCGCTATCATCTACGTCACGTCTTTTAGTACCTTGTTACATCGAATATAAAGAATGGTCTACACGTGAAATAGTGTCATTAAAATATGATATTGAATAAATATTAAGAGGTGGATTTTAACGAGTGCAGCCTCTGCAGGTAAGCTGATGTCACCTCAGGCCAGTGGAGCAGTGTATTGTGCCACCGTAGTCGAGTGGTCTGCGGCCCGTGTTCTGTATCGGGTCTCTGCTTGTGCAGAAAGACTGCGGGTTCGAAACCCGGCCATGAATACGAGCTGTTTCTCGTTTCACGCCGTGAGCTCGCACTTATCGGTAAGCCCTCAACTCCCCGCCCATGGACACATCCCAGGATCGTCGCATGGAGCTCACCATCATCCTTACTCTAAGAATGTTAACCTTAAGAATTTGAAAAACCAATGTACTAAATGTCTATGTACTGTGTACTTGATTGGAAATAGATTGTTGTGAGACGTCGTAAAAGTGTTGCTTTAGTGCGTCATCTATTTTCTGCTGCTGAAGCTGCCGTTTGTATGTCTCTCGAATGAACTGAAGGATTTCGTAGGTCCAAGTTACGAATCAATCGATTAAAATTTTGCTGAAATTAAAAAAATATATCTTGCTGCTTATGTCTTTATTATTTGGCTGCGATGATATTTATTAAAACTATTTGTGTTAGTGGCTAACAGAAGTTATTCCTATTATAAAATTGTTTCTACATGATTGTGGAATCAAGGTAAAATCATGCTTCTGATGGGCAACAACTACTCTTTCATATGCTTCGGGTTTCGTTAATTTTGTTGATTTAAGTCCTGTATAAGGGAATGTTTTCCAATAAAATTCCTGCTCAATCTTGGTAAGCAAGATTCTGTATAATCTGACACTCTAAACCGCGTTTGTTGGTGGGCAAATCAGGAAACAAGTTTCATGGGCCTGCCTCTGGTTCTAGGGGTCAGCCGAAGCTTTTCTCATTCCCGGTAATGTTCTTCCAATGGAAATGTAGTGGAGTTTGAGGAAGCAATAGCAGCCTCGCTGCCCGAAATGACCCCTTAAAGGTACAGATGAGACGCCAACCTGACTTTGGGTCCTGTTTTGTGGTTTACACCGAAGCCCTCGAACTTCTTTAGAATTTGAGATTTCTATGCTTCCATAAATTTTCCACGCAAGATCATATTTTCCATGAACCATTATAAAAGGTACTAGTTTTTACATGATATATGGGTGAAAAATTCATTTAGTCCTACGTTTATTGCTTAACATTAAAATGTTACTTTTACCACATCCCCGCTAAGTAGACTCTAGAGAATTTCGTTAGCAGTATTTACTTTCCTGACGGACATACGTAGAGCTTCTTGGAAGGTATTTAAGTGCCCTCAATTCTTTCAAAAAATTGATAATATTATGCCCTTATGCGAAGTACAACAACATGGCTTTTTATAAACTCGTGAATTTCACTGTCATTTCAAGTTTTGTTCTTTTCCTGTGCTATTTCCCTCGTAGAGGGGGGGAGAAGCCGGGGTATCGTGCACGAATTTTCTGTTCACTTTTTTTAATTCACCTTTTTTTACTCGTTGAGTTACATGCAGATGTCGATTCGTGACAGCTTTAGAAAACTGTGTCAACAAAAGCAGTAAAATTGAATTCTATTTTGGATATTTGGATTGAATTCTATAAGTGGAAAAAAGTTAAACTGTAGGTCCGAAAAGGTTCTTGGTTCATTAAGTTGTGAGTGCGTCGTAGGTCTAATTTTGATAATTCAACTTTTAAATTTAATATGATACTTTCAGCGATATTTCTACGGCGAAACGTGTAAATTACAATTTAGCTTCTATATGTATGCAAATACTCGACTACGCCGGGTGCTATCTTTGTTGTGATTGTGTTACGTTAGTTACATATTTAAATTTATATTCCAGTTAAAAAAAGACGTAGGAAAAGTTTCACGATTAGACTACTCCTATTAGTTGTACATAAGCTGATGCTGCGCATTATGGAATATAAGCTTCGTAATCACTCACAAATTAACAGACTATCGTTCAAATGAGGCCAGTTTTAAGAATTCACATGCGTCAAATAGTAAACTCTGGCAGTCCGGTCATTGTACATTGAAGAGAAAAACAGGTCTTCAATTTCTGAACTGCTATGGTAATTTCTCGCCCGCTTGCCGGAGTTTTGACTGGAGAGTTTGCTTAGTGTCGGCAGGATAGGATATTTCAGGTTCCTCGATGCAATATCCTGATTTTGCAAACAATCCAAGTATCAATCGTTCGGTGTTTCCTATTGGCCTGGGACAGACAGCGTTCAATACGAGGAGTACTGTTCACATTTAGGCGAACTTGAAGCGTCGATGCGGCAATGATTGCAAACAGGGGTGACGTGCACGTCAGTGAAGGGTCTAACAACTCTCCTTTAGGGCTCGAACATCTGTAGACTTGAGACTTCCAGGGTACTTGCTCGAACTTTCTCGTTCGAAACCACGAACTGCATCACCAAGATCCACCTTGGGTATTACACTATTGGCGCTCTTTCATGTTGCTTACTTTTTGAGTTATTAGAATTCACTATTATTTTATTAATTTATTGTTTTATTTTTGAACGAGTTTTTACGATTCCAATGGGATATTTGTTGTTCTTGAATGTAGTAAGCCCGGTATCCCTTCACCGCTCTGGAAATCTAATAATGCTTGCTTTATGGTAAAGTGTAAACCGTATATCAGTTTTTGCTGATCGAGCTTTTGAATTATTTCATTACTTCATTACCTTATGTGCTGTGATAACTGGTAAGTTAACGAATTTTTTATTTTTTTCGTGTACGTTTAATTTCATTGTTAAATTAAAACAAAATAAATAAATAAACCTGTACGTTTTCGGTGCTAACGTAGCAAAAAAAAATGTTCGAAAAATGTTCCCCTGGAGAACAGAACAGAAATTAAACAGTTAATTATGTCATTTCATTAGGAATTTTATTGGTGACTGTTATTTTTTCATAAAAAGTTCCCTCGCTTGTTAATATCAGTTTATTCATTCAATATTGAAATTCTTAGACTTGTACTTCACAATTTTGTCAATGGTAGAGCGCTGACGAGAGCACATGGTCTCTTTGGGCACATGGAGGAGATATAACGCTCTTTAGGGTGATGCAGGATTCCTGTGTTCCATTAGGGCAGTGGTTCCCAACCTTTTTCAGCTTGTTACCCAATTTAGCATGCCACATTAAGCATGTTACCCGTTTCACAAAATTTTGTCAACATTTTGCAAGTGTTCTGTCAACACTTGCTTTCTTGATTTTCAGAATTCTTAACATTTTTCTGTCACCCCTCCATTACCCCCGAAAAATTGCTAAATTACCCCTAGGGGGTAATTTACCCCCAGGTTGGGAACCAATGCATTAGGGTTTCGTGGTAGTAAACACTGTGCTCAGTGATAGTAACAAAGATCTATTGTGTGTTCTACTCTACTGGGTCTACTCTAGCTGGGTCCCTTGATGTAGGAGGGCTGTTTTTTCTATCTTTGATGGGCTATAAAAAGGGCAAATATACATAACAATTTTATTACCAAAACTACTACAGGGTCTTACTTATTTTTCTACAAAATTGCAATAAAGGTCGATGCATTTGTCATGTGAATTCTAACAAGAGCTTGTCGATGCGTTCTTCAAAAAAGTTAGTCGCCAGTGAAGAGAGATAAGTTTTGACATGTACAACAGGCCCAGACCCAACAGGCACACACGTTCAAATATCCGAGTCCTCGCACGATTGTGTACAAAGCAGACCTTGAAATGTAGGATATTTTTCAGAAAGTTCACAGATTTTAAACCATCGTTTGGTGTTGACGACCTGAACTACATGCTGAACGAGGCCTACAGTAGCGTCAAACTTTCGTCCTCGTCCACCTTCCCCACGGACGTCGGTTCTCCCTTCTTCAAATTTTCTATGGTAATTTTCTCCCTCGTTCAAAAAATTGTCACTGTGCACCTTGCTCAATCTGCAATGGATTTTAGCAGCACTACGTTCTTCTGGTATCATAAAATATATTACACTGTGTAACTTACGTTTGGTTGGAGTATCAGTTCAATTCAAATCAAATAGCAGCCATGTTCAATTACCCGCACCTCAGCTACGACTAACGCATTGGAGCCGACAGCAGCGGAGGTTGTGGTTAGAGAGCTGCGCAATCGTGTGACCCGCAGATCTGGCTCCCATGTATTTCCAGTTTCTTTGGAAACACGATCAGAGATTGAAACGGAACAGGTCTAGTGTATGTTAAGTTTCATTCTCGTGATCGCCTTTGTTAACTAGAAATGTTTGTTCAACACTGGGAAAGGGTTCTTAAAAAATACGTATTTATTTTGAGTTGGAAAGAAAGTAACATCATTTTTCCAAAATAAAAATTACTGAATGTGCTTGAATTTAATTGTTTCAACCCTCAGAAAAAGGGTGTCGATGAAGAGCATCTAATACATTGTATGCTTTATCATACAAGAAAGACACATCAGTTGCAAGAGCTGCTAGAACCATTTGTTCTGTCTGTTAGAACAATATTTTGAATGTTGAAAATGTTAACGGCGGTTTGCTTAGTTTCCATCTGGACATTCTAAATTCGAAGGCTAATATAATATATCAATTGATAACGGGGTTCTCTATCAATTGACTTTGGTCTCCTGATCATGTACAATCCTTTGAGCAATGGATCCGAATATATTTCCTTGACGTAATCAGTTTTAATGGTGTTCATGAAACATTGACGCTATATTTATTCATGAGCTAGGGTAATACATATTTTCAATTTATATAGATATATATATATATATATATATATATATATGATTTTTGTTGCTCCATCAGGGGTTTCATTTTATAAGCTACTTACTGCTAAACTGCACGCTGATAGAGCGAGAAAATCCGTGGTATTTGGGACGTTGCCATTATTTGTCTCTGCTTCTCACCGTGGATCACTCCACAGCCTTGTGATCACTCCCCCTGCCTTGTGATCACTCTCACAGCCTCGTGATCACTCCCACAGCCTCGTGATCACTCCCACAGCCTCGTGATCACTCCCACAGCCTTGTGATTACTCCCACAGCCTCGTGATCACTCCCACAGCCTCGTG
>VCRD01000181.1:8901-76391 GCA_006783055.1 Trinorchestia longiramus
GGGTCTGAAACCAATAAGGGTCTGAAACCAATAAGGGTCTGCCACCGTAAGGGTCTGCATCCGTAAGGGTCTTCAACCAGTAAGAGTATCGTGTCAATAACAGTCTGCAGCCAATGGCTGTTTGCAGCCTCACTCTCAGCAGTCATGGAGAGTGTCGCCCCTTGCTTACTCACGTTTAGTTTAAACCTCTGAAATGAGTGCAATTAATGGAATTTGCCATTATTTTGATTACCCTGTGAGCAGTGGTAAGGATTTTAGAAATTGTTGTCGGTTAAATCAAGTTTGCAATGATACAGTTTGTCTTGTCGTTAAAATGAATTGAGATGAAATTAAAGATTTAGGGTCGCAAGATAGTGAAGCAATTTTTGGATTATAAGACTTTTTTTCGACAAGTTTGTTTGATTATTTTTCATAAAAGAATAACGAAAGTTTAAAATTTAGTCAGAACTGTGTGATGGTTAAGACAGACACGAGGCTGATTGTTCACGGTCAAGGGATTGATGTGAAATCTTTGTTTTACAGGAATTTCTATGAGAGAATATACCATCGAAGGCACCGTACACCAACTGAGTGATTAAATAAATTAGAGCAGGATTTGATTGCTAATGTTGGCTCAACGTCACACTAAGTCAAATGCTTCAATTATTGATAACATGTCTTTGAACACAAGAAAACTGAGAACTATATATATCTTGAAGCAATACACTTGTTTTTGAATACTCCTCTATAAAGAGAAAAATTCAAGTCATATTATAATACACCATGCTTGCAATGGTGGAACGTATGTTTCCTGAGCATGACTTAAGTATTACGATTGGGCAACAACTGCGTTTCATAGCATAATCTTCAACATCACTGCATTACAGTAAGGTAGACCCAGTATTATTTTCTTAATTCTGAGTTCCTGTATTTTGAAATGAAAATGCACGCCTTGACGAATAAATCTCTAACCACCATTTTCTTGGTTTTCTTAGTACATCATGTACCTTATGCCTGTGCCTTATCGGAATAGTGTTGTATTCCGATAAGAACGGCCTTACTTGCTGCGCTTAGATCAGAATCAGTCGGATCTCAAATTAAAATCCATTATTTCTTTAACCTTCGGTCGGGTGCAAGTGATCTGACAGGCCCAGTTATTTTACTTTTGCCAAGCACATGCAAACTTGTGCCTGACGGAAGATTAATATAAAGAATCTTTCTTGAGTTACACTGAACATAATTCACAGCAGAATCACTCTTTCATTCGGATTCAAATCACTGAAATCACTCTTTCATTCTGATTCGGATTCATAGCATATTTTTTGATGAATGATAAGTGCATGGAACACTCGTTTTTTATGTGAATAGCTCAATCTTTTAAAAAGTTGAAAGCCAGTATGTGTCACTAAGGTTCACACGTAGCACACTTTATCTGCCACCTGCAATTTTGCAATGATCTCCAGAGTTAAAAAATTTTAATCTGAGTTCATCCATTACTCGAGATAGGATTCCCTCAAGGAAAATATTTTTAGTCCTCACTTTCGCAGTTTGTGTTCTTCATACTTCTATTGTGCTATTGGAGCTTGCACGCTTCAAAGCTGTATAAAAATTTGATACAAGTCATAACAAAATGTAATTCTGACGTTTATATTCATATACAATGCAGTAAATACAAAAGATTTTTACAAACGTTGTGTTTCATTCAGTTGCATCAAATAATCGACTTATTTTTTATATAAATGTGAAAAAATGTAAACTAACTCAAATTGTACTCCTTCCTTCATAACGGTAAAAGGTTAATTCTATTTAAAAACTCTTAGCCGTTCAGGAACCTAACAGTGATATTTGTTTGACGAATTTTAACGACACTTCACCTTTAAACTGCATTGACGAGTCTCTCAACAAAAAGATTAATTGAAACTTGAACTAGTCAAAAATATTGTTAAAGATATGCAGTAGGTAGGCTGAACAGAATTCTGGCCTCTGACTCGTGTTTGACAGCGAATTAGAAAACGAAAAATAAGGTCATCCGACTACTTAAATAAATTCACATCAGCTTCTTGTGCCTCGAGTTGACTCTGTAGAAAAATCGAAGGTCACACAGAGCGATAATTCCTCAAGGTGCTCTGACTAGGATAGACTATCAGCACACTTTACCAAGAGGAGCTCAGGAGTTCTACATGTAAACCAAAATTACTCACGAGATGCTGGAAGAACGAGAGCAGGGGAAACTAATTCTTGCGTAAAAACTTTCACAGCTCATAGTATGTATCAGAGGAGCTCATCAGTTAAGGATAAAAAACTCAATAGCCGAGTTTCAGACATATTTAACCCGAAATGTATATGAAAACAATTAAAATACGGTAGATAATTTGAAAAATTATTAACAATTGTATTGTACATAAATTATAATTAGATTTGAGATCAGATCCAAGATCTATCACAGGTGCTTAAAAGGAAAAGTAAAAGTACGAAAACATCGTTATATCGTATAAAAAGATTTATGCGACTACAATCATCTAGTTACGAATAAGCAATGAAGAAATTGCATATAGTTTTCAAGTCAATTAAAATATTTTTTAACTGGTTAATTCCCTATTACATATTCTACAGAGGTTGTTAGTTTGGAAATAAAGAACACGTTTCATAAGAAGCGCATGTGGAGACAGCGCTGGTCGCTCTTTGATTGGAAATTCTCTTTAAATAATACAATGAAGATCAGATTTATTGAAACCCATTTAGACACTCGGCAACAGCTTGGAGCTCTTAATTAAACCTCGAGTATATTTTACCTCTCCCTAATTAACATTTCTTGTTCAAGATGAGCGGAATATTCCTCTGCATTTGTCCCCATTCTAACTCATTACGGGATGTCTCTTTGAAGTTATTAAGTCCAGACAACAGCAGACATGGAGTTTGGATGTGCACTTCAAAGATCTCCCTTGCGTTTGTTCTCAAGTGCAGAGAGAAAAGAAAAATTGCATCAAATTAGGTCGAACTCAAGTCTTTCATTTCGTTCAAAAATTCTATGCATTTTAGCTCTTTTCTGAGTTCATTTATTATCATTATGGCAACGAAGGTGGATTTACTGCAGTCTGTGTTTTTATGCAAGTTAAATACAAGAAAATATGATAATTCAAATGACATTCTTTCTCTTGATTTGCTACTCTTGAATGTGACTGGTAAGCGAGTGAATGAAAGTGTACACAGAGTACGAGGCTCTCTGATAAAAAATATATGTATATGTACTCTCGCATTGCTTTTCTCCTCTGGATGGGAAGTTGTTATACAAAAAGGGCACACTGCTAAAAGAAAAAGCTTTCCAGTGCTCCCTTTCTTGGCTTTGACTACACATTCTGCTGACTGCTATATAGGAACGCGTCAACGGCTTTGGCACTTCGCCGATAAGCTGTAGCGTAGCTAAACAGTTTCGGCTAAAATTTTTACTCAAGTAAAACTCTACGTAATCAAAGCCTCGGTATATCAAGTAAATAGTCTACTTAATGCGCTAAAAAAATGCCTTAAGCATTTTTAAGAAGATAAAATGTTTAGCAAGAAGAAAAAATGCAAACTACCCTTGTGTACATGATGTTGTATCCAACATCATGTACACAAGGGTAGTTTGCATTTTTTCTTCCAACGGAGACATCGATATAATGAAAATGCTTTGATATTAGATAACAACGCACCTCATAATGAGTTTATTCAACACGCATTTCATTGTGAATAATTAAGAGCTATGAATGACGTACATCAATAACACGTATGTTCTTGAACAGGAGCACAATTTTAAAACAATTTTTTACACAAGCTTATTCCAACATTAAGGTTAAGGATAAGCCACTAAGTATACGTACTCTGGCTCATCTAGTTTCTTCCAGGCTGAAACCCGTCGAGAAGTTTAGTGTACATAACCTTTTATTTTGCCCGTATTACTGAAGTGTTAAAGTGCAGACTTTTATTGCGCTGAGCAAATTGAAGTCTGACGGTCCTATTTCAAAGAACTTGTGTTAGGCGTCATCGTGAATTGTACAACATGCTGCTAACAGATCGAAACTTTGCAGTGACACTGGGTGCATCGTAATATGATAATCTAATTGTGTACATCTTTCCCTAATTAAACATCGTCGCAAAACTAACTATTTTCATGTTTAGAAATAAGCTGAACTATCACCAGAGGATCGAAATGAATAAGTTTATTTTTCCTCAATAATGTTAAAGGGCAGTAGTAACATACACAGTTTACTTCAATTCTCATTTTGTGGTTTTAGAAGTTCAAACATAAATTAGGTTAATTTTTATATTTTATTACAGTACACTGTACACTTAATCTTGCACTGTGTTGTACTCGATCTTTCATGTTTACGTTTTCGATTGTATTGGATTATTGTAATATCATGAGAATTAATACGTCCTATGCAGAAGAAAAGGGTAGCGGTTGTGCAAGGGAGAGCAATGAATCGATAGTTCTAACGAAAATTGTTAGCATTACATATTTATTATAAACTTATTGAGTCATTACGACCTGCTCACTTAAAACGAATATTGCTCTAGAATTGAACGTATTGAAATGTTATTTTACCTAAAGGCTAATCAAAGAAACATATTATTCGTGCTCAGGTGAGAAGATATAACAGTACAGTTTAAAAATCAGCTCCTAACCAAAACGATCTCAAAATATCGATATTTGATAATCATAATCGAAGGTAAAGTCGTTCCTGAGCTTCAATAGCAAATAAACCATACAATAAATATGCATTTGAGTTAATTCTCTACGTTCTAAAACAATTTTACCGCAATTTAAAAACGTGTTTTTCTTAAGATATTCATAGAAAAGCTTATATATAATATAAAAGTGTTACTCTTATTTTTCCAAAAAAATTGTATCAGTCATTCTACCACTACAAATTAAAAAGATTTTTTACTCAACTAAATTGGATATTATAAAAAATAGTTTACATGATCGTATTTGTATCCGTTCTTGAAAATAATTTTCAGACGTGTCAAACTCAGCTCGAATGAGTTTGTGCCAAGAAATTAATGCGTGTTGAAAAAATGTCAGTTTTTCAGTCACTGCTTTTCCAGAAAGACGCTTTTTTATTGGAACTTGAACAGAAAATTTATCAAAAAATACTCTATCACAAATACCGTATTATTTGCCACTTCGATTGCATCTGTTGCCTTTCGCCACGTATTTTCAAAATATCGTTTGCAATATTGCACAAAGAGCTGGAATCTATATTTGCATGAATGCTGGAAGTAATTGCAGTAGCATGCGAGGGAAATCTGTTCCAAATTTGAGTATACATCTGACGTCCCTAGTATATTATTCCTGTAAGAAATATCACTGCTATTGAAAACATCCGTATATGTGTTCTGTGTTATTTTTACCCTGTGATTTGAATTTCATAGTATTTAGGAGCTTAACTCGATATTCATGAAACGACGAATGTAAAAAATTATTCATATGGTTGCAGCTATAGATCGACAAAAAAATCATCACTAACATAGCATCAAAACCTCGTGCAAGAGATTTCTTGTCTTGCAACAAAAAACGAATTTGCGAGACTACTATTCATCTTAAAAACATTTAATTCATTATTAAACACCAACAATATCATACGCACTTCTAGACTAGTTTTTACGAAATTATGAACGTACGAAACAGTTTCGGTAAAGTCATGATGATAACCAATATAAAGGGCAGAGAAAACCTTACTTCTCTTTTTTTGAAGTAATAAAGAAAAACATAGTAAAGTAAAGTTATCACCAGCTTGGTCGACTGGTGAGCGAATCTGCTTGCGAGCGGGAAGACCCGGGTTCGAATCCCGCTGCCGACATGGTTGACGCGGTTAGAAATACGGCATGGGACTTGAGTAAACGACCGAATAATTATCGAAGTAATTATCCGACCCAAGAATGGGCCAGAAGGTTCGTTCCTATAGCCTCATTCTATTCTATTCTAAATATTGTGGGTTACATATAAAATGCGAGAAGATATGCTGGAGTATTATTATTCAAATATATTCTTCAAATGTCGTTCTTTTAAGTTTAAATAAATTCGAATTTTTTCAGACTGCTTCTCAGGGTTTATTCCAAAACATAGTTATTCTGCAGATTTTTGCAGTTATGCAAGCTTTTAGCTCCTGATAAGCGTTAGGCCTATTGATAAAACTTTCTCATAGGTATTTCCGAAAGAAAAAATTGGAGGGGTTAAATCTGGCGACTGCGGTGTTAAAGAAACGTCACCAGAATGCAGAATTAATCGCCCAGTAAAGGCCGCTTGCAGCATAAGTCACTTAAGAGCTTTAAAATTGATCAAACCTAGTATAGCAAAAAAATGAATATCATATCATGAGGGTATTTTTTGGTCCCCACGGTCGTCTGGTATGACCTTTCCAATTTTATTCCTTTGGGGACACCTTAGCAAAAAAATTACATAAATAGGCATAATACTCTACAGAAATTAAAAGATGTTACAATTGAAAAATAAACAATAAATTCAGATGTTATGGAACTAGTCATGAAAAGCACTGCGTAAAGAATTTTCATTGGTTTGAGCAGCAATAAACAACGTTTATAGAATATCATGCTGAAAATAATTAAGCTTCAAACTCTTTTCTCTCATTTGATTTACAAACCATTTTTTTGACAATATTAGATTTTGTCTGATCAATTTTTAAAAGTGCACAGTGCCTTGTGCACCACCTGTTTTATTAAGACGAAAATTTAAAACTGAGTTTAGAAAAAGAGAGACATTGCAAGGTAGCGAGACATCTCCCTTAGAGATGACCTTAACTTAACTGTTAACACCCTTCCTGCGCTTGCCTAGCAGGTGTAAATCTTTACTTTGTACACACAACCACTAGAAAGATTTGAAAAAATTGCAGAACCTAACATGAGTGACCCACCGGTGGGTCACTTCGCAGGAAAGGCACATACGAAGGAAATTTACCAGTAAGCGATATTTTTAAATGCCAGAGGTATCCAACTATCATTTGAGAAACATTACAAAAGTTAACGAGAATACTGGCAATTGCAAAAATTCAGTAAAAAATCTTGTAAAATTTTACAGATCTCGAAATTTAATGGTAGGGATACAAAACTGACAATTACTGTGATACAGCTATAAAGTAAAATTCTGAATTGCAAAGTTTAGCTAGATTATTAAAACTGATGGCTAAAGCCTGAAAAAGTTGAATCTAGAAATTCAAAATGATGAATGATCTATAATCCGACAGCTGCCGAGGTTCAGCAACAAAGGATATAGAACCTCATATGTGTGAATTCATGGGAATAAATGCGATAAAATACAAAAAAAGCTGCTCAAGCTTGGTTAAGAATAAATTAAAACTGGAATATTTTAAAACATCAGCAACAATTCAAGTGCTGGATAGCCCGAAATTCGAAAAACTGAAAAACGACGTAATTGAAATTGTGACATTTGACTAATAATTGGGATAGTTAATGAAAAACGTTGATAATACATGGCAGTCATTGAAATTTGACCGCACTGGAATTAAGACTAGCCAATTAGCAAAAATGTGCAATGAATGAGATACGACCTTAGAAATATCGAAATTCCTCAATAGCCACATTAAAACCTCCCAATTTAAAGACTTAGCAGTAAATCAAGTATAATATGCAATTACCAAAATTCAGGTATAAATCCTGTAAAACTTGGCAACAACAAAGATTTAACAGTAGTGTAAAACGTAACTTGGCATAGAAATTCAGCAGTGAAAAGTATAATCTGACAATAATAAAACAGTTAGCAACGAATAAATATGAAAACCTGTCGATTACAAAAAAAGTTCGATAAGCGCCTGAAAAAAGTTTTAGGATTGAAGTAACAAATAGAAAAGTGATTGCAATTTAGAAAAATGTAGCAACACTTGACGCAAAGCTGTCTGTTATATCCAACAAAAAAAGTAAAGTTGCCATTTGCAGACATGGAGCAACGCCTGCATGCCAACCTGCCAATTATTAACAAGCGTCAACGATGCGCTATAACCAGCAGGTGGCGAGAATTGGCCAGTAAGTGAAGCAAAAAATAACATTGGTAAACATTTCGTTAAATGTCATGAGAAAACTTATTTTGTCATGTAACATTCCACCATAGGAAGAATACTTTTTGTGAATTAAAAGGAAATTTTGAACGTCATAGTAGGGTAAATTTTCCCCACGTTCTCTGAAGATTTACTCTTGATCTGTCAAGTAGTGAAGTAAATCAAAAGTAAGAAAAAGTGATGCTTACAGATTCTTGTTGAGCCAGTGTCATTCTTGGTGACGCGATATATTTTTGTATCCGAGACGGATATATTTTCGAACACAATTAGCGCTATTTGTTATTTATTACTGAACAATCGTGTACCCTCGCAGGTAAGACTTAGCATTAACAAAACCCTACAATTGGTTACCACTTTTCTTGCCGTCTGAAGTGTCAAAATTGACCTCAGGTGCATTAAATTTCTTAACTTGAAATTGCAACAGGTACGGTAGTATGCTGGTGGAAAACCACCAGAAATCAAGTCAATAAACTTAAAATAATTATTCTCCTAAAAATTGAATGGAATAGTGCTCTCTGAAGAAACATCTCATGTGAAAATAAATATTTGTTAAAACCGATGGAAAATTAGACAGCCAAATCGTTCCAGAATTGTAATTTCAATACTGCTTCTGAGTTACTGTTTTGGAGAAATTACAGCGCGTTTAATAATTTCATTCATTCGTGTTAAAATTTTCTTGCAAAGCCTAACAGATATGACACTCAATTTGCACTTTTCTTCCGCTAAGAAACAAGTAATTTGGAGTTGCAGAGATTAGAGACGAAATGGGAAATAGATACTTTGACAATTTGTGTCGTATGTCCATTAGTTTAGCAACGCAATCGTGAGTGTGAAATTAAACCTTAACAATAGCTCCATCTCAAAGTCTAATTGAGATGGAGACACTAATCAGGCTTTCAATCAGACTAAATAGAGTGGTCGAGTAGAGCGACAAAGGCGGGCATGATGAAGGAGCATTGCTTCTTGGAAGGACGTTCAGGAGAGGAATCGGTTAATCTTATGAGCTGTAGATTTCCATGCTCATGAGCAATCATGTCGTCCATACTAGATCCTCCGTTGAGATAATTTTTGCTGAGTTACAATATCTATATAGCATATGTGATGATGTTAAGAATGAATCATAGTATGATACTTGAAATGGACACATCCTACTTCGCTATAGATTACGCCTCAAATTTCCGGCAGTGATTCAGCTTTCACGTATGGTGGCTTTTTTAAGTACTGCAAGGAGTTCACGAAAAGAAGGTGTACAATTCATCCATAGAAATAGCATGCAAAGATATGTAGACAATTAATAGAGTTGCACCTCTTCCATGTCATTTAATGCATTCGGTCCGATGTTGCTTATGTTCACGCATAATAATCTCGCATGATAATAACCGAGACAAATTATAGAACGATCCGTCGTTGGCAAATATTGGAACGCAGAAGCGCTGCTGCTAATCAAGATAAAAGTTATGCTTGCTATTCGATACGCCCGAATAGTAATAATCGCCAGTAATTAAATTTAGTTCTCAAGCAGCAAAAATAGCGCTCAAGGAAGCTCCTGAGAAAAAGAAAAATTTATATTACTAGATTGTTATATTTAATTTGACAAAAACGATGTGTTTGTAAGTTTTCATATTATTGACGTAAATTATAGAAAGGACTCCCATATTATACTGGTTATTTATATACTTAACAGGCCTACCTAATTAATACCGACTACTAAACGATATTCATGTCAGAGAAATGTGAACACTTCGGATGCAGAAAATGAATTTCTGGTCGAAAATTTTTCCATGTCTATTACGTATTCTTGCCGTTTTAAAACCCAATGCCAAACATATAAACTTTCTTTCCTGTAGTCGAAAAATTAATATGATGAACTCAACGATATGTTTCTTCACTGAATGTGGCTTGCGAAAGATGAATCATATCGCATATAAATGCAAAAACATTTAGGATAGCAGCTAAATAGCCCTCCTAGCACCGTAAATAGTTTGAACGTTGAACAGTTTATACCATTATTTGATTCCACCGATCATTCAAGCGTTGTACATTTTCTTCATGAACTTAGGAAATTTTGAAAGATTTCGAAACACGCTCCGCAAAGCTAAACTTAGTTGCTCGGCGAAGCTTGCACTGCACATTAATAAGCGTGATGACGGGCAGCATGAGACTGTTTGCAATGATGAAACTATGATCAGATAATTCTATACAACGTTTTTTCATCCGAAGCGTTTCTTAGAGGAAACAGTCGAATTATCGGATTGAGCCGTTCTCTTCACCATCACCAGCTTGGTCGACTATCACCAGCTTGGTCGACCATCACCAGCTTGGTCGACTATCACCAGCTTGGTCGACTGGTGAGCGAATCTGCTTGCGAGCAGAAAGACCCGGGTTCGAATCCCGCTGCCGACATGGTCGACGCAGCTAGAAATACGGCATGGGACTTGGGTATACAACCGAATAATTATCGAAGTAATTATCCGACCCAAGAATGGGCCAGAAGGTTCGTTCCTATAGCCTAATTCTATTCTATTCTTAAACTGCACATGTGCACAGCCTGCAGCATGGCCTTTGAGTTGCAAGACCAGTGATACTTTCTAGCAAGCGTAAAGCGACAGTACGAGCAGTACTGTTGTATGACTGTCTTATAGCAGAGAAAATGATATTCTGTACTTCTTGCATAAATGTTATCGGAATTTTGTGGTTTTGCAACAGGATTCCCTAACTTTATTCGCACAAAAGTCCTGTGGATGTCCGAGATCTGCACGAACCTCCCATTTTACACGACAGGATCTAAAGCCAAATTTTCCTACAGTATAATTCGGTTTCTCTCAACACCAGTCTAGGTTTGACTTTCAGAAATGTCTCACAATGTCTTTGGGATATACTCACGCTCTTCATGGCGACTCGTGCACCCCATTTAAGGAAGCTATGCCTCAGTCTTGAGTATAGACCTGAATTACCCATGTACGTAGATAAACAACCCCTTTCAGCAGATCCCGTGAAGAATGTTCATAGCATTTGAGTGGTAAATTAACGGTTAACTGTTAGTACTAACATTATTTAGCCAGTTGTTTGGCTGTTTTTATCGCCCATGAGGAATTTTGTGGTACAATTATTTTCGTGCCGCTTTCGTAGAATTTTGATTAGGAAATTCTACTCAGCAGTCACTTGAGATCAATTAGTCTCACAGTCAATGGCGCAGTCCTCAGTAATACGATTGTCAACAGTCGTATTAGTACACTCTTCTCTCAATGTTCGCGTTTATATGACGATATTCATCCCAGAATACAATATGAACGTCAGCATTTCGACGCAGCAAGTGAAATTTAACACTTGATCGCAAAAAACACCCGCTCAGCGAGCAACGACAATTTGTGCTCTTCGGAACTCAATAAGTTGATGTGCGACTCGTTGTCGTGCACGGCATCAGGTGGAGGAACACTTGATCCGATGAGTAGCTACACTTGTTAAGTTCGTCAGTGTTACCTTCGGCTTAGGAAACGAAGGAATAGAGCTTAGAATTCATTACCTGTGACGAGAAGCTGCACCACTTCATCTAAAACAATGTCGCAAGTTTCGTTTTATGTTTGTCTTTTTTAAAAAAGGATAGGAATATATGTGGGCATAGTTACGCATTTCAACTCGCAATACTTTTAAAAAGGATTACTTAATTCTTAGGAGAATTTTAAAATTTTCGTGATGGATAGTCACAAAAATTAAAACTGGTTGAAGGCTAGTCATATACGTGTCTTCCATTGTACAAAGTTTTTTATGAAGAATATATTTAGACACAGAGTTTACTTCCAAAGGCTTGTTAATAATTTTGATTGTTGTGTTTAATTCCGTGATTATTAAGTTCATTGCGGCAGTTAAGAACCTTAGAAATGAAGTAAATTCTATTCGATGACTCATCTTTAATGTTGCATGCTTTTTTTCCATGAACTTCATTCATAACGTAGTCCCAAATTACTTGTGCTTAAACTTACGGAGTAAAGCCTATTGTGTCTATTGTAGAGGGGAAAAAATTATTGTCAGCATTAACGGTGGCATAGTCCGCTGCACTCGATAACGAGTAGCAGTCAAGTAAACTTAAGAAGGGAAATCAGCTGTGGAAAAAACAGATTAGCTGTTGAAAGCGATATAAAGTACAGTGACAGCATCGCAATCTGGACGTGAATTCCTAGAAAAAATGAAAGTAACAAAAGGGTGCGAGCGTGCGTTAAACAATGATAGGCCAGGAGTACGCAATAAGTTATTAGAACATGAACATGTATATTGAAGGACGGATCAAAGGCTCCAATGGAGCGTGATCTTCAAAGCAGGCTGACCAACATCGACATTACTTGTCAGCACGCTGCATGCATTTACCTACATGATATGCAATTACAATGACGTGTTAGGAAACTCAGTTTCTCATATTCTAAGGTTTAAGAGTATTATTGGAACAAATTAGCAAAAATGTATAGAAATGAATTTAGAGCATAGCCACAGCTTCTACGGAGGTAAGGGATATCTCATTGATGTTCCAGAACGCATCTCAAAGTAATGGCACCAGAACGTCAACTTTTTGGTATTTTGGTTGGCACAATTCGCCAAGGAGACAAAGGGACGTATCGGAGTTATGGAAACAATAGCAGAAATGACACTCTGAGGGAAAAGTCAACGTGTTGGTCTTGTATAGATGAAGGGAAGAGAAAATAATTATATTAATGCCTAATTTCTTGGCCTACGACAAACTCGGAGGACATGGGTCTATGAGCATATGCTGGTAACACAGGGAAATCATAGAGATCTTTTATATTCGTACGAAAATAGATACTATGAGGATAACCACTTGAAGAGGAAAACTTGACTCAAACATATTCCACTATGCTTTCATAGATTATATGCATGATATTTAGATATAATAGCACGATTCACTGCTTTATTATGCTAAAATTATGCACAAATTCCCCCACAGACATTACCGACAATAATTCACTGGTGTGAGCGCAGTTAATTTCAGCTAAACGCACCTGCCCCTGAACATAATTCGTCAGTAACACAAGACTGAAGAGAGCATATTATAGGTGATCCCTTCTTTGAAGAAAATTTTCACTGTCCTGACGGCTCAAACGCGACGATGATTGAGCCGTCAATTTGAAGTGTGTACGACGCCATTCTGCTCTGATAAAGCCAAAATTCTTCAATAATTACGGACTCTGACATCTCGAGCAGAGCTGAGTCTCCGGGATGCGCTCAACAACAACCCTCCTCAGTGAATCCCCAGAAAGCTAGGAATACAATGTTTTTGTTCTTCATTCAAATATTCGAGATTTAGATGGAATTCCACCAGGTAAAATTCAAAATAAATTCAATTTTTATGTAATTTTTAAGCGAGCGCGCGTGAAAGTAAAACAATAATAAAATCTTATACGAGCTTCAGCGTCAGACCGGAATCTTTATTGCTTCTATTTCTTCATTTATGATAACACTTCGATTGCAGAAAACTAAATGAGAAAACGACAGGAACGACGGTAACGAAAGCACACCAAAGGTAACTTGAAATATTGTGAGAATTTTTAACAAGTGAAAGAACATGAATTAAACAAAAAATAAAGCCCATCTGAGAGTAAAACTAAGTCTGTAGCGGATTATTGTGCCATGCGAGTATAGCTGGAGACGGCCTTGTGGAGCACTGTACATCCAAGCCTCTCGAGTGAGGGCTGTGAGTCGAAGGAACTTTTGGCTTGGTTTGCAGTTAGTAGAAGACAGAATGAGAAAGCTAGGCACGAGCACTTTCTACTGGACCATCGTTGGAGTTTCCACATTCTTATCGTAATTAAAGCTTTAGTTTTAGTGCTCCACTGGAAATGCTAAGAACACAACTCAGTTTTCCTTCTACCGTAGAGTGACGATTTTTTATTGCACAGCACACGCCATGTACATATTATAGTACGAACTAAAAATTTTATGGCAATAGTTACCATATTGATATATTCGATGTTTTCCAAATTTTAAATTCGGAGAAAAATGAAAGTTGACTCCGGTGGATTGTTTAATTTATTATTATATTGTGGCTAAAATACTCTCGAAGAGCTGCGAAACAATGTAAAGTAATTAACACATATATTGAAACCACGCCACTTTCATCACGTATCGGGCACCCCATGAAAGACGAAGAGAAACATGTAACTTCAGTCCAACCCAACTACGAATAAAAACCTTGTATACCTTTGCCAATACAAATTGTAGGTTTAAAGGTGGGCTACTAAAATACACTAATGGATCGCAACTGCAGTAGGTTCAGCAGTAGGCAAAACACAACGCATTACTTACGGTGGAAAGTTTCCAGAGAGTTGGTATATTTCCATAGCGATACCTGGGTTACTTTGAGAGGAATGTCGCAAACAGTTTGCTTCTTGGAATTTATTTACGAGAACATATTGTAATGTTACGAGTATGGTTTTGCTGAAGCACGCATGCAATTTGCTTCGGGTTATTTGCACGGAAACACTGAATAACATTTTAAGGAGTTATTTCAAAAAACGTAATAACATGTGAAAAATTGGGTATGAAAAGATAGTTCTACCTCGGAAAAACGGGTTCAATATGTATTCCACAATATCTGAGGGATACCTCATTTTTTGCAATTTCGACGTTTCCAGAACTGTGGTCGTTGCTAACTGGTGTGTTTGATCAGATGTGGGTTGATGCGTCACGCACAGCTCTGTCAATATCGTAGGTGCAATCAAACATGATACGATTTCAGTAAAAGACTGCAAATTTATAGGCTAAAAAAGATCTGAAATGGCTTCTTCTTTTAAATTTTAGCACAACTAAAGATGGACAAATAACAGAAAATCTTCAGAACATAGTATTTCACAAACTGATTTCTGACGGGCTCAAAACGGTAAGTTTTTTACCTGAAAGCAACTAAAAATGTTGTCAAAACTTATATGCTGACGGATGAATGGGTTCTCAATTCCAACACTGGAAGTTACGAAGAGATAAAATACATCAGCTTGAGACTAAATCGGGACCAGATTTAGTTCGAAATTCTTCCAGGATACGTGTATTTACTGAAATATAATTCGAATTGGCTACCTATGTAGGAATACATATTATTCTCTGGGTTCTCAGAAGGTAAAGTTGTGTAAATGGAACGAATTGACTGGTGTTTTAACGATAGTATATATATATATATATATATATATATATATATATATATATATATATATGTGTGTGTGTGTGTGTGTGAATGTCTTTCATCAGCTTAGTATTTAAATATGAATCTAGCATGTTTTCGTACAGCATATGCTTCTGAAAATAGTTTGATAGTAACGAAGAAAAATACTATCATTCTATCATTTCTACCCCTGTACAACAACTCTTTTCATTACTCAGCCTAAATGCCGTAAAAAGTAGAATGTATACATTTGTAGGGACTTGAACGACTAACTTCAAAAACAGTCTAAGACTACTAGTCTTTAACCACAGAACTCAGTTTTTGTAACAGCTTCAAATGTTAAATTAGTGCAAAGCACATGGATTGACACGGGAAAAATTTGAATTTCACATTCACATGTCCGTAATCCTAACCTAATCTTACTCTTAGAATATATAACATAAACCCAAGACCCAATCCAAGGAAATTCACCATCACTGGCTTCATAAGCACCAACCAATGAATGTTAAAATGTTGGAAGTCGCACCAGCAAGGACTCAGGCAAAGATCAGGAAGAAATTAAGAAAAACGGCAATATATCAAAAAAAGCTCTTATGTAAAGACTTGTCCATGAACGAAGAACTTTAAGTATTTTTCATCAATCTCACTTTTTCAAATTGTGCAGAAAAAAATGGCTCTCTATAATCAGAGTTACGAGTGATACATGTAGATTATATATAAAACTGGCCATCTAAAGGAACAATATCATGGAAAATAATGCCAACATCATTCACCGTGCATCTCTAAGATTTCACGGAACGTATCTGCTACGAATTCAAGGATCATGTACGTTTCCCAGCACTTTTTATTATAAGTTCCTCTTATCCATGTGTTTCTAGTGACAGTTATTATGCGTAAAATTGTAAATATTTGAGTATCAATCAAGGGAACCAAAGTTAACGGGCATTCCAAAATGTGACAAGCAGATTTCTCATAAAAATAATGCTATAGCAATTATCAATCCAGGACGTACACACTTATAGAATAGAATAGAATGAGGCTATAGGAACGAACCTTCTGGCCCATTCTTGGGTCGGATAATTACTTCGATAATTATTCGGTTGTTCACCCAAGTCCCATGCCGTATTTCTAGCCGCGTCAACCATGTCGGCAGCGGGATTCGAACCCGGGTCTTCCCGCTTGCAAGCAGATTCGCTCACCAGTCGACCAAGCTGGTGATACACCAGTCGACCAAGCTGGTGATACCAAATCAGCAGATTTGGTGCACAAACCAAAATACCAAAACAGCTTATTAACCGAAGCATTTAAGAGCTTTATGAAATTGCATTGGCACTCTAAGTTTGCAATGTGTAGCATAGTACGCTCATTCAATAACTAACCAAAATCAACGGAAGCATTTCGCTCCTCTGCCAAACGAAGGCAAGAGGATATCTAAAAAAGAGATGTTTCAACTTTCATCGAACCTCAGAGGAAAAGTAAATTAGAAATTCAAAAGAAATGTTAAAATTCACTTTCGGTGTAAGTTTTTACAGATTATTGAAATTTAGGTCAAAATTGTCAGCTTATATATATTAACAGCGGAGAAAACGAATAATATATAAAGCAATACGTAAATGTTGAATATTTCCGACAATATTTCTAAACTATATACATCCTCCTTGTGAGGCTCACAAATCTTCAATTCATACGAAGTTTTTTATACAGATGACTAAAACTACCCTAATTTTATGTATACAAATTAGGTAGACAAATCCAAAGTTGCAGTGGAGAATAATATTATCAGACGACTAGCTGGTACAATGACTTTGTTCCTGAGCAATTGGGGCTCAACATTTTAGTCTAGTCTGAAATTGAGAAACATCCGAGGACAATTCCGAACAATCTGTAGCTCTCCTTGATATATTGGATTCCGAATCTTCCAGTTTCGTTCAAGGCACAGAAGCAGTCCTTGAACTTTGCAAGCTGAACGTCAACTGAAAAACGACATCCAGCTCGATGCTTGGTCGAGGCTAGTCGAGCTGAAGCAAAGGTTGCGGGATCGAAGGAACTTGCATCCAGTTTCTGATTTCATCATTCTTTGAATGCGCAATTTTGATTTCCTGTTCTGGCTTTTTCGACGTAAGTAATTCTTAAGGCTGTTTTTATACAAAAAAAAATATTTTCCAAGCTTCTAATAATGTCGAACCATGAAATATTTTACATCTTATATAACATGGAAAACATTAAATAAATACAACTACGTGTATTATGAAGGGTATTAATGAATAACCAGAAAATAAATAACAATATTTGAGGCTGAGTTAGCTTTGTATTTGATATAATTTAATGAAGAAAGTAATGAAGTATACAATTTTCACTATTCAAAATGCCACTTATTGATGTCGGTTGAACTTTACGATGCAATCCATATTACAAGAATCCCTCGAACATTTCAATTCTTTGATTATGGAAGAGAATTCTATGTGTGCTATTTCTACGAGCGCTTTGAATTCAATTTAATTTTTTTCAGTGTTACCTAAAATTTATACTAGCCATTGAAAAAATATTGTGTGCCGGTCACTCCTAGAGTAAATTGACGACATGATTGATCGATACAGCTATTTCAATACTTGGGAGTAAATTTTTCTAGTATACATTTTTCTGGGACACGGAACTTGATAATTATTAAAAATTTTCTAAAAATAAAATACTTCTTTCATGCAAGCGCTCACCAGCCTCTTCCAAAACATTCTGAAAACTTAGTGCTTTTATTTTATGAAACAGGAAAAGTAGTATTGGTGGTAGTATACAGTACGCTTGCTAGCGTTTCAGTGACTCAGACTATATCACGCCGAAGGTTAGGTAACAGGAAAAAACTGGTTGTTGTATACCATGAGGATAATATATACGTAGTATATTGTATGATATTGTATATATTATATATAATATATTATATAGATAATATATTGGTATATCATGAGGATAATAATAATGAAAATAAATACTATGAGGATACATACATACCAAACAGGAAAGAGTAGTAGGAAACAAGAGAAAACTGGTTACCATAAGAAACAGAAAAAAATGGTTGTAGAAGTAAACAAAAAAAAACTGGTTATCATAGGAAACAGGAACAAACTAGTTACCGTAAGCAACAAGAAAAACCTATTACAATCAAGCTCTAAAATATATTTAAAGCAGATATTTTACTGGGACGGCTTCTGAGGCAACATTATAGCGAACATGAAATTAATACGATTGCTACATTGTGTTACTTCTGTCACGAAAAAGTCAATGAATTCATACAAATAATTTTAAGAGATCGGTAGTAGTGGCTTTTAATTTTAACGCATACAAGTCATGGAGAGAGTATTTCACCATTAGAAAGCATTACAAACACGGGTCATGATTTTTAATTATAATATAATAATAGGATTTATGTAATTTTTAATTTCGAAAATTATTTAAATACATTTCTAGGGTTTATTTATATGAAGATTTTGAATTAGGAGTATTATATTTTTTTGATCAGTATAAAATGCACTATAGTTAATTCAGAAATCAAATTTTATGAAAAAACTTAGATATCAAATGGAAAAAGTTCTGATAATAAATTACTAATCCTGGTGACCAAAAAATTCAGCTCAATAAAAAGAATCCCACCTGTCATGTAAATAAAACTGTGAACGAAGTAAAAATTTAAATCATTTGGATCATTTAAAGTCTTCATGCGTGAAATTGTGCGTAATTTTCAAGAACTTCAAAAAAAATATCGACACGCAGATTACAGAAGCGGGCAGACCACACGGCTACCCTAACGTGCTGACTTCAAACTTACCGAATTTTATGGGTTTGCAGACAAGTTTTGGCTGAACGGGTAAATTTCCTACATGCGCACCTGGATACAATTAAGCCCTCACGAATACATACTGCACACGCATACCTGACCGCTTTAGGTGAGTTACTTTAACTCCCTGTTACTGCTACCTAAATTTCAGCAATAGGTACGGTGCAGGAATAAGCGTAGTTGCATTTTGAGTTGAAAAAGTCGCTTGCAATTAAGAGCTGGAGTTCCAGCTATGTGATTGGAGTTGCGTTTCATGCGTAGAATGCAAATGTGCTTGCATTTTTACTCCTAGCGTTGCTCTACCACTAACTTCTATTCCTCCAGGAATTATATCGCCCAACTTCCCCCAACTTTGATAATTTGCATCAAACTTCATCTAGGAATTTACCTGCAAGCATATTTTGGCTTGAAATTTCTACAATGTATTTCTTCGAAATGATTTCCTTCGATGAAGGTCTACCAAGAGGACTAGGAATTCGAACCGAAATTTAAGAATTGAATTAGGAACTTGTTAGCAGAACTCATCAATTTACTTTAAACCATTGGACCATTTCCTCTGACTTATTGAATGGCTTCTACATGATACACACCAGATTGGATCGAAAAATTTAATCGAAAATATAACTGAAAAAATAGTGGGTTTGAACTAATATTCTCAAGAGATTTCTGGCCCCCCTAAAACGAGGATTTTGGTACCTTAAAAAAATTCTATCGCCTTCAAACAGTTTGTTTAGCAACTTGATGTGTAATTTTTGAAATTATAAAAATGGAACTTTTCGTACTGCCTAAGCAAAATTTCTCTCAATGCACAAATCAAAAATTTTCACGAGGTTGACATTACAGCGTATGTTTTGAAGGAACATTTAGTCGATTTGCACTCCTTGAACATAAAAATCTACCGTTGAGAGAAATTTATCTTCATTCTTTCGATGGAATCCATACACAATAAATTATGAAGGGAAACGACAGGTGTCAGTTTTTACAAAATAAATCTATGTTCATATTGTCAGCAAAAAGTTTCTAAAAGACCTTCTCGCTCATAAATTAATACAAATTAGTCCTTTTGTGTACCAGGATTGTAAGCAGCAACGTACTGATAAGTTGATTGATAACATGATAAAATCAGTCATAACGATACTAAATATGAACGTTAAGCATTACAAAATTTAAACTGTTCAATGAGATTTCAACGTACGAGGACATCACTTAATATAACACATGCTGTATAGTAAAGTATCCCTCACTTAACAAATTATTGAACAGAATCCTTCGTTCCAACAAAAAGTCAAACTTGCATGTAAATAATTACACTCTTGAGTAGTTTTCTGCACAGGTTAACTAAAAATTTTACGAATCTCAATTACTTCCATTGCGTATACTGCAGTAATGATGTTCATTCCCCTTCATTTAGAAACAAACGTTTAATTCATTTGTCCCATCAGTTAATTATGTTCCCCCGTACATTATTTTGCTACGCTAATCACTTGCTCCAACAATAACGTCCGTTCCTCTGAATTTTTCGAACAACACCGAAAATCTGTCACATCGAGTACTTGAATTCACCAGTTTATCCTCTTTATACTATGCTCATTACTCGTCCTTCAATTGATTTCTATTCATCGGACAGATAGAGCTGAGTACAACAGTAGTACTGAGATGGAAAATCTAGCCCTCGCTCCAGGAAGCAAGGTCTATAAGCAGTAACTCTGGGGAGGGATTGTCCAACAGCAAAACCATCTGATAGGCCCCAATTCAGAGATGCAATAACTGTCCGGGTTTTGGTCTTTAGTAGACCCTCGGTGCTGTCGAGCTGCAAGCCCCGTCTAACAAGATTAAACCTCTAGCACTGCATATGCTTGCTTTTGATCAAGTACATTTAATGGGGAAATCGCAAATTGTTGTGCGAATACAAGGGTTTCTATATGCAATGGAAATGTTGATGCTTGCACTGGTTCTGATGCTAACATGGAACTTTGATAATACAGTTTTCAAAGCATTTCCTGCACTGATGCAGCCAAGATACCGAATATTTCTAGAAGTTTGTTTGTAGTTGAAAACAACATGAACGACTTTAAAATCTTTCAAAAAATTAGCATGAATAAATATGAAAATAATTAGGTAATTCTTGTTCTTCCAACTGGAATGAAAAAATTTCCTGAGCATATTCGAAAACAAAATATCTGAATATTCCTTATATAACATCGTGAGTTACAGAAGCGGCCTTCCCTTGCTACAAGCGCAATATCTGACTACGGAGGCTGTGAAGTTTAAATTATATTTTCCGTCCCATATCGACTAGTGGTTTCAATAACAGCAAATCCAAAACCGTGCAACTTCAATATCAATTCCACCGTCAAAATTGCTTCAGAAGTTTAGTAATTCTGGACACAAATAAGAGTTTCTTAAAGTTTTCATATAGGGCTTTTACTTCAAAAGTTGGGAGGAGGAAATTTTGGTCGAACAAAAACTAATGTGTTGTTGAAGCAATGAACGCACGCTGCCTTATAGGGGATAATTTTTACCATCAGTGTTTTGGTTTCAGTGTGTGAGTGTGGTTATAATACTGATTAATATTGTATTGTCGTACCAGAAAATAAATAGGCAAATGTTAAGCAGACCAAAGTGTAAGAAATTAGATGCCGAAGGGGTCTTAGAGATATTAAAATTTAAAGAAATATCAGTCGGCAATTCGAGAAATTTTCATGGTAGGTAATGTTCCCTCACCATATATCAAATTCTTTACAGATTATTGTTCAGAATTTTCATATCACATGATAAATTAATCCACGAAAATGTAAGGAAATAATTCATGACCAAAGGCCGTATTGTTTTCCCATTATCCATTAATTCGCCAACAGGCATAATACAGGATGTCTGTATAATATGTTCGGGTGTTCACACGTACATAATATTCTCGATTGTTCCCAGATAATTTGTTCTTTTTGTTCTTACACTGCATACTGGATTTATACCCGTTTGTGTCGCTGTGAAAACGATAGAACAGAATACTGCAACGGAAATCGGACTACGAGTATAACAGGAATATTTTTACAACAAAAGTCATAAAATCGTTATTCGACAAAAAAATAATGCGGAGTGTTACATGACGTGTCCTTACGTGTGGTAAACTATTACAATGCTTAAAAATATTTGTTAATGTATTATTACTTGTGTTACGTGTAATTTGTTAATTTTTTGTAGTAATTAATTGTGTTGTGCCAAGCTACGGCATGTCGTTACGAAGTTTGGCTCGAGAGCTTCGGTAGAAAAAAATTGAACTAAAATGACATATTGGAAGAACAAAAAATATATTTTCTTTTGTACACTGAGGGGGCTTGAAGATAAAATTTATCCGATACGTATTTTTTTATTTGCACTTGCCAATGAAAATTACGTATCGAATTTTGATCACTATAACTATTTAAGCTTGCAATGTTTTCCTTATTGAAAAATATGCGAATGCAACAAAGGAAAACAGCTTGCAGCAATCAAATCCTCCACTTTTATGAGAAAGTTCAGTGAGAATAGGAATAAATCCATTAATTGTTAGGAGGCCTACGTGTTCAGTGAGAATAGGAATAAATCCATTAATTGTTACGAGGCCTTGGGCAAAATAAAAATGAAATCTTTGCCTACAAGTCATTTTATCACTTTTTCAAACACTTATAAGAAAACTTTTTCTAAAGGAAATGCTGCCGGAAGAAAACGTTTTGTTCAATGAAATGTCTGGTAGCACAAAATAATTTATTGTTCAGTTCTCAGGGGGAATCAATGTGGCCCATGTGAAGCTATACGAGTTACGTACATAAATAACTCGCACAGCGTTTGAGCTGTCTGAAATATTGCCAAATTGACATTCAATGACGTAATAATATAAAACTAAGATATTTGTTCTTCGATTTATAGGGCAATTCGTTGGGTACATTTTTGCAGACAAGAGGTTTCTCAGCTCTCTCGCTTATGTCTGTCGATGCTAGATGTACGAGTACTGGCTTTAACCACACGGTGCTTTTGAATGCAATTCGAAGGCGGCAGCAGCATGGAATTAAAGCTAACACTTACAGGAGTCGCTCATTCAGTAACAAGCTGGCGTTTTTATTACCTCAATAATCAGAAAGGCTAATTTAAAACATTTGTTCATTATTTATGACTTTAATCGCTGTAGTTTTATTGTTAATATAGGTTGATATTTCACATTATTTAATTATTTTGTATTAATATAAGGCTACAGAAAACTTATGAACATTTGAAAGCAAGTACCACCTTGGAGAGTCTATTTTAAATTTTTACCAGAATTCTACGACCACCATTTTAATGACGTCTCTGGTCACACAAAGCCTGGCCCGGAGAACAATTTCTTGCAGCCCAATTTGTGCTACGATGAGCACATGATTGCAGACCCTCATTTACTCAACAAGTGCTATTACTGGCAAATTATTGTGCTAATTAAGACTGTAATCTCGGAGCAGTGATGACTGCAGCAGGAAGCCACTCTGTGCCATTGGTGGCTGCATGTAGTTGTGTTTGATAACGGTGTGTTTGATAACGGTGTGTTTGATAACGGTGTGTTTGATAACGGTGTGTTTGATAACGGTGTGTTTGAAAACGGTGTGTTTGAAAACGGTGTGTTTGAAAACGGTGTGTTTGATAGCGGAGCCTCGGATAACGGAGCCTCGGATAACGGAGCCTCGGATAACGGAGCCTCGGATAACGGAGCCTCGGATAACGGAGCCTCGGATAACGGTGTCTTGGATAACGGTGTCTTGGCTAACCGTGCCTTGGCTAACCGTGCCTTGGATAACGATGCGTTCCATAATAATTTGCTGAGTAATGGTGTACATCTCATTATTAAGCTGGATAAAGGTGTAATTCATAACATAAAGCTTGATTATAGTGTATTTCAATAAAATACGTTTGGCAGTGGTGTACTACAAATGGCCTGATAATAGCATGTGTCATTAGAATATGTTTAATGCTTGTGCATTTCATTATAGTCTGCTTGATAATTGTGTGTTTTATAAAGTGTAGTACACTTGATTATGGAAAGAGGGTTTAATTATAGATATCCTTGGCCAGAGTAGCACGTTAATTAGATTATTTCGTCATTAATTGATGTAAAATGTCGAGTAATATTGAAGCTGGGTGTCATTTCTTGTTGGACTATCATCATGGTTAATAGACTTTATTTTATTCATCTAATTTTATCCGTCGACTCTGCATTTGCTTCATCAAAAATGCCGTAATTTGAGATGTATTTCATGTTCATTCTTTCAAAGTCATGTTGAATTTTAAATTCATTGTACTTTTCTGTACTAATGTAACATGTAACTGACTCCCTGAAAGCGGTGCGTCATGTAATTGCAAATACAAAACTAAATCAGTTTTCTTTCCATTATTATTTAAATTTCATGAAATTTCATCACGCTAATAAAAATCTTGTGATTTTAGGATTATACAGTCCCTCAAATATTGTGTAGGTCTTTGCTCATGATAGCGCATGGGTAAAAGAATTATTTCGCTTGGATTTAGCAATTAATCCTTGGCGTCAGTTGACAGCGCTGAGCTTCCAAATGTTGAAAGCAATTCATGCAGAAAATGGACGTCCGTTCTTTGTTTAGGGAATTTTCTTCGCTGAAATGCATGAACTCGCCTATATAAAGACATTTTAGGTAAATAGGAGAAATAAGTGAACGAATGCGAAAAAATAAGAAAACGCACTCGGGCTGAACGAAATAATTTGACCGCGACCTAAAACGCAACATAAAAATAGCAACACAGCCTTTGGTACTGCAAAATTTATACACAATTACTCTTGTAATCAGTGCAGTTGACTGAGTTGAGTTTATCAGGACCAGCCCAAGCTTATGACGAGGAACAGGAATGAATGAAGCAACAATTATGTATAATGATAATTCAGTCCGATAGCTTTGACTAGTTTAACAGTGTTGAACAACACATGATCTAATTCCTAGTAAGATCAAACTGTCTCCATTTGTAATGATCTCTAACGAAGTCATTTGCACGTTCATCACTCTACATATTCCTATCTCCAAAGCCATAAACTTTATGGGGAGCAGCCTGTAGCAATAACAGTAAAAACTCGATTTTTCAGAAATGTTTCAATAAGCGTTATCTTAAAACGAGAAAAGCCAATGGGCTCACTTCTTACGTCATTTCGAGAGCACGTTGTAGTCTTGTCGTGCATGGTTATAAAGTAAAATGACATCTACGAACAAAATACCAGCTCACTTCTTACGTCATATCAAGAGGATGGTGTGGCTGAATATGGTTTTACAGTAAAATATATTTTCTAATAGCAAAATTCGTCTGTTTTGATTATTATATCCTGCTAAGGCCTTCTGAAGCAGCCAATAATCCTATTACTAACAGGCTGGCTACTAGGCCATTGGCAGTGGCTATCGAGGAATAACTGAAGCTCGATCAATACTCTCGAAACGAGAGTTTTCTCACTTGTCCATTATGACAGAGATTCACTCGAGTGTTTTTTCTCACTATTCGGCTTAGTAAAATGGAATCGAAATGCATGAGAACTTCTTCCATGATGTTGTTGTTAAATCCATCAATTTAGTAGCTTTCTTACTGTTGAGTTTTTGTTCACTTTTATTATACATATGTACGGGGTGTGTGTATATCATGCATCCGTATTTTCTCGAATTTATTTTATCTGGTCAAAATATATGCATTTGTGTTTATTTAATCTATTTCTGAGTTTGAGCATAATACTATTTTAATAGATCTGCTTTGGCTTGTAAGATTAGAGATCACACTATGTTTCACGATATAGTAGTGAGCTTGTAAACAAACTATTTTTTTATTTGTTTGACCATTTGCAGCAGTGTATCACGCTTGAGATTTGTTCACATTGCCTTCGTTGTTATTATTCAATCAATTTAGCTCTGCTTGAATTCTGCTAAATTTATAGCATGAACCAATTATTAAACTTTGCTCACTTGTCTCGAAACGATTTGTCTACTACGCAAGTTCTACTTTTATGTTGGCTTATGTGGTTTAAGTTAATAAAAATCTCGGGAACCATTTGCATTCTTAGAAAATGTTCCTACGTTGTAAGTACGAGCTGCAACATAAAACTGCCTGGGTTGGTGGATAATGAGATTTGTTCATGACACGCTTTTGAAGCATCCAAGGAGGATCTGTTCTTCAACAGCCATGTTTTACAAAACTGGTAGCCTACGTAACTGATGAAAAATTTTACGAAGTAAGGTATACAGGTGCAAATGAATAAATTTTCTGTTCAGAAGAAAATTAAGAAGTGGGTTGGATTGACAAAAAACGAACTTTAAATCTGGATATACAAGATATATAAAATCCCTATCATGACAGACCTTTATATAGGTGACATAACGTATATTGCGTAACTACAAAGCTAGAAAAAATTAAATGAGTTACATAAAGCCTCTAATAGTATTCATTAATTCGAATAAATTTCATCCACTGGAAGCAATTTCATTCATTGAGAGCAATTTCATTCATTGGAAGAAGTTTTTTTCAGAAAAGCAAATTGAGTCTGTTAATTCCAAACTCTCTTGAAGTCATTAAAAACCTGGAAAGGGAATTTAGGTGTTCTTCGGAAACGACGTTACTACTTTTTTTTGCAATTCAGGTTTATTTCCAGTTTCAGGTCAATTATGGGGATTTTTGCAATCAAGTTCAGTCAATAATTTCTTTCAGCAGCAATCAACGAACGCAAATAATAAATGGTTTGGTTGGCACATCAAAGAACAGTGAAGAGGTGTTGGGTACGCATCTCAGAGAAGGCAAAATGAAATAATACGAATAACGACACAGAAAACTACTAAGCTTCTAACAGTTTGTTAAGGGCTCCTTAAATAACTGAAATAAAATAGAAAAAGAATAGCACAAGGCTGATGGAATCATCAGTTTAAATCTTGGTTAACTGATGCAACAAGTTTTGTCGATCCTACTTTTTCATGAGGATTTTTTCAAAGAAACACTGATGTCTCATGGTAAGACGGTACACGAAGAAGAGCAAACATAACGGATTAAACCAGGTTGGTCTAAAGAGTAATGCACCTCTGCTTAACACGTTGCCTCCGATTGCCTGATTGGTGTAAAACTTCACTTTGTACGCATAGTCACTAGAAGGATCTGAAAAAATTACAGAACCTAACCTAAGTGGTACACATACGTACCACTTCGGAGTCAACGTGTTAAAGAAACCTCAAGCTCAGAATATCCGAGTATAACGCTGATATTTCAACGATTGGCATTCGATCAGGAGTAAAGAATTCTAGCGCTTGTTACTGGCTCACGTTCAAAGGGGAATTTTATGCATTGGCGGTACTTTTCGGAGTTAGTAGAAGCCTAAAATAAAAATTTGAGTTGCCTTCTTAAATGCTTTTTGCATCACATTTTGTGCACATGATGGAAGCCTTCCAAACTTTCTTCTTGAAAAACTTAAATTTCTTTTCCAGTCAACTTTACCAATAGCTTTTAGGATTTCATCAATCAAATTTTCTTACCCTATCGAGAAAGAAGATACTACCGCAAAGCAGAACAGCCATTGCGTCTAAGTGCGCTGTATATGACAGTTATGCTCAAAAGTTAATTCATGAGAACATATAATAAAAATACCCATCGTCGTTAAGCTAAAGAAAATTTTTATTGCTAGTTACTAAAGATGTATTAATACAAGCATCAATATTGTGCAAATGAAATTAAGGCTAGGTGATGTTCATTTTGTAATTACACTAGGCTGCATTTAACAAGAACAATTCTTGAGGTGCGAGGTTTCTTAGCTGATCCTTCACGTATTTTGCGCGCTGATTTTAAAATTACCACTTATTTTGCCCTATCAGGTCAGATTTTCATTCTATGGGAATAAGGAAAAATCGAAATTTTCATGCAAAACTTATTAAAAGAAATGTAACCACAACACAAAGGATCAAAATACATCAAGTACATAGATGCTTTTACAGTTAAACATGAACAAATAGCTATCGCAGAGGATTTCTTCAGTGTTTGGTAACTGGCGCGTCCTGTTTCAGACATCAACAGAAGTCAACGAACATGTTGATATCCCAGCAACCATGGTACTGCTCCTCCACAACATTTTATCTTGATGGAAGCCTACTCCTTGTTCCTGTCACTCACATGACACAGTTCTCTGAAAAGTAGTCCAAATAGAAGCTGGGGAAGTGCATCTTGAACATACGTGCATCAAGAACTTTGTAACTAATAAGTACGACCTCGACAACTTGTTCATCCTCTGGACTTCTGTAGTTACCACAAAGATTGGAGACAGAAGACTTAAAGGCATGCCAGGTTTTTTTCTCACTTACATCTATGCGGCAATCAAACTTGGGATCTTCGAAAAGCTCTCTGATGTGAGGGCTACCAAAAATTCCTGGAATCAGTTTTACCTGACTTTGAAAATTCTTCTTTCAGAAAATTGGAAGCTAGGTTTTTTGTCAAGTGCCTTCACAAAGCTTTTGACCTAACAGAGCTTGATGTTCAGCGTCAGAAGAAGAATGTTCTGCAGATTCACCAGAGCATGAGCAACAGCATTGTGAGAACCTGGAGTAAGCCATCTTCTTGCATGGCAGTCACGTTGCATGTAGTACTGCTTGCCTGCTCGACTATCCCACATACAGAGGAAACATGGAAAATAGGTGAAACCACCGTGTAGGCCCAGAACTATTGGCATAACCTGTGAAAACAACAGATCACAATGTTTAACCGAATAGTTTTATTATCAAAAAAATATTAATACTTCATAATATGACGGTATGTCGGTAGGCATGATTATGTATTAAAAAACTCAACAAAATACATATTTCTGAAGCAATTGTTTTCAGAGTATTAAATAACTCAAATCTTCATAGATCTTCCAATTGTGGTGTTCATACTTCAGAGCAGCTAATAGATACTCCATGCCGTAGTTGTCTTCCATCAGCACTGAATGCCCCACGGAACAGACGCGACCTGGTTTCCATTGAACAACACAGCTTTCAAGCTTCTTGTTGAGTCAATGAAGAGCCACCCCTCTGATTGATTGTATGATATTCTCATAGCTGCAATGAGTCTACTGGTATTGTTGCAATACACCAATCAAGTTCCCTTATCAAAACTGAAGAACTTGCGAAATTCCTGGTCACAGTTACGGTACCAGGTAAATGATGTGACTGGTGCCAAGAGATTGTGTTCTCAATGCTGTGATCCTGGTAGTCCACCTGACTCCATAGACAAGCACAAGCCTTTTGTGAAATCATCGAACTCAGCTTGACTAAATCGTATAGGCCGTTTTGCAGAACCTGTGGGTAAGTATGTACTAGAAGCGACAGCTTCTTCAGTGTCTTCATCATTATCATGATTGTCATCGAGTATCATGTCCCAATTTTACTTAAGGAGTTGGAATTGGTATTCCAAGTCCATGAAAAACTGGTTTGATGGCTGAGAATACATTTGGATGCTTAACATGGTGTTTTCTCTTCCTGTTTATACCTGAAATGTGAACGAATGATTAAGTATCAAGATAGTATAAAATATTAACTTACAGATATATTCAAGAATGCATGAACATCCTGCATTGTATATATCAGTATAGATATATTAGTATAACTTACCTTGAAGGTTTGCCAGACAGAAGTAACAGTCTGTGATATGATCTCTGCTCTCCCTCCATACCATACGAATGTCATATGGTAGACATTAAATCTTTTTGTTTCACTAGCGCCACAGACTTTTAACACATGATTTACAGCACATGTGAGGTGCAAAAGCTTTCTCTTCGTCTCTACGTTTCATTTCAAAGTGTGCATGATGTAAGTTTCACTAAGGTTAATAGTGCATTGTTGGTTTTACACTACAGCACACATAACAAAACCTGTTCAGTTCGTTCTTACACTTCCTATTCATGATTCAATATACAATTCTATTAGAAAAAATCAGTACTTATATGTGTGTATGTAAGAGAGAGAGAGATGCGTACACTACCATTTTCTTGAAATATTGAAAGACTTTAGTGTCAAGACTTTAGAGACACATCGGGGGGTTGCTAGTTTATGCCATGTTCCACCAGATGAAAAAACATTCAATTGTGAAAAACCACAACTAAAAAGACACGGGCATATTCTCTTTTCCTTTGAGTCACGACGAACATTTAAATGGCTGGCGAGCACGTGGGTGTTTAAATCCATTGGAAGGCCATTAAACCTGACCGAAATCCTTTCTGTGCGACTTGACGTTTTGGGAAATATTTTCAGTAAGCGAATACGAGGACTGCGTTTCGAGCAAAAAATGTCACTCGTGTACCAGAATGTCTGCTTAAAATGCAATAACACAAAATTCTGACCTAACTGAGCAAATGAATAACATTTTTATGATCAGCATGTAAAATGCACCCAGAAAGGCTTAATAATACACAAGCGTCAAAACTATGCAGGGTAGCGTTATTTTCAAAGTGTTTCTTGGATACTATACACAGTACAGAGTATACTGTATACAATACAATAAAAAATGCACCAATAACGTATTTTAATTATTACTGATGCACCCCAATCGACATAAAACAAATATAATAGGTCAAAAAGAAATTAATTCAATTGTAATGAGGTAAAATCCAAAGAAGCGCAAATTCATAAGGCGAAGACAATGTGTTACTGATTGTAACTCAATGCGGAAGAATCTTTTCCAGGGAATAAAGAAAAAGTACAACATGTAAAACTCTCTGCTACGCGCTGTTTATTCTCAAACATGTTTCACGTCGAACCTCATTTATTAATAATTAATGGAACATTCACAGCTGTCGGACTTGAGAACAGGATAAAAACACACATGAGTTGATATGAGTACAAAAGTTCAGTCAGTGTCATTGTAGATATGAAGAATAAAAGCCACTTACTGCACCACATTCTAGAAGTTACTATCATTCATTACACAAACAATTGATCAAAACATTCAACTCTAATGATGATGCTTTAAGGCATTTGTATGTAATGATTCCACGAAGTTCTTAAGGTAGAAGTGTATACCTCGCGGCTACAAGAACAATGTCTTCATATTAAATTTATAACAAGGCTATCGACACTCCACTATTTTCAATAGTTTATTTCGATTGAGAGGTGTTCTGGCTAACAGTAACACAAGTTCAATTACGAGAGTTCAGTGTGTACGCAATGGCATGACAGCAATTAAAAAATCACGAGCTTATGAAATATTTATGTTCTATAAACGACTATACATAAATTATATTCTTAGATACTCTAATTAACGATTTGATATTCTGTTGCATTGTCAGTTCTTAAAAGCTGAAAAAAAATTAAGTAATATCTCTTGCTTAAGATATCCCGTAGCGTTTTGAATTAAGCGCAACCTGAGGAAAGTATTAGCCTTGCCTCAGTGGAAAAACAGATGGTTTTTGTATCGCTATTTCATGGCACGCAAGAAGCAAGCTGGCCGTCAAAATAAAGAGCACAGATGCGCAGCACCTGCACCCACATTGCTCGTTGCTGCTGGAAATGAGCGTCGCGTTAGCAACAGAAATTGGCCGCAAAAACGTCCTTGCTTGCAAAACTGAGGCCTAAAACAACCTTAGATAGCCGAAAAAAGTGAAATAAATCAATAAAGAACGCAAAACACTCACTAAATATGAGTTAGATGCAGCGCATGGGAGAAAACTGTTCATTAGTGATGAGTAAAAGCAACATCTTCTGCACATAAAAATTTGATATTGACATGGAAAGTAGGGTAGAAACTGTATTGGACGACAAGTTCTGAGGACAAGAATTAATTGTAGAAACTTGTACATGAATTACGACAATTAACTTTGATAGAAACTGTCCTGGGCGTTGTGTAGAAGGGAGTATTCTGTTCACAGGTACGTTTCATGATTTTGAAAAGCTAGAGGAAGAGGGAATGTTGAGTTATTGTGCAGTTTTAAGTTGAAGTTATTCTGTCTCTAAGACGAAGTCCATGCTGGCATTTATATGAATGTTAAAAAGTGTATGAGCATATCCAATTATTATATAAATTCACATTTCTTTTTACATGAGTATTGCTACCTGAAAGTAATAGAAAGTTTACCTACTCGTTTTAACATACATACATATATATGTATATACACATATACATACATATACATATATATACATATACATATACATATATATATAAATATATATATACATCAGAAAATACATATTGATGTTAACAATCGTCAACAGTTTTTTAATTGAATAGGAAGGTTGCAGAAGAAAGATCTATATTCAGGGTACAGAACCTTAAGGCTATTTATGTCAATACTTCTATCTCTAAGTAGGGCACCGCGACTCAAAGTCATCAGTCTTCGATCATTTTTATCGAGTTCCAGTCACCAAAGAACTCAGTAGCATAAGAAGGAAACACGTAATTGCGGCAACAGATTTGTCAGAATTGAAATATTTTTCTGCGAAAAACAGATCGGCTTATAAAAGAGCACGAATTTGATGGAAAAAACAGTCATTTTTACGAATGATTTTTACGAGTTGACGTTGATTTTCCCTTCCATTGAAGAGACTGGTTAAGCTGTCTTTAGAACCGAGTTTCTATTTGTTCATGACAGAAATAAAATAATTAAACTTTATGAACTTAAATTTACCATAGATAACTAGTTTCGTAATTGAAACATACGTCAATGTCTTCCCCACTTAGAATGTACAACATATGAAGTACTTGTTGAGAACTATATGCTCTTCACGATAGTCGGCGTACATCCTGATGCCTCCATTATACATGTATAACGCTAATGGTACTTCTTGTAAATAATACAGTACTTGTAGAATTAGATCCTTTCCAAATTCTCTCTGTCAAGGTAAATATTGCTGTTGATTAAAGTGTTCCAGGCTTGAACGCGTCTTGTGATCCAAGCATCTGCGCAGAAACTTACTTTAATTCAGCATAATTGAGCCCCCTGAGAGCTTGAAACTCGTAGTCTCTTCAAAGCCAGACCAACAAGGACTACTAAATTCACCATGAATCTCTTTGCAATTGGATTAAAATCAAAGCCAAATGCATTCAATAATAGTACTTTAGTTAAATGGCCTCAAACAACAGCATGATATTTAATACATTCACTTTATATCGAAGTTAAAATATGAATTTGAATTTCCCTAAAACTCGAAATAGAAAAATCATAGTATCTCCAATGAAATGGCTTGTGCGGTACATACTACTTTTTTAACTCACAAAGTTTAATTAGAACCAAAAGCTTGCTTCCTACAACCAACCGCTGTACGCATCTTCGCATGAACCGTAGTTGAAAATTTTTGAGGAAAAATAGTTCTACTTCTTTCTCCATTATTAATCTCGTACGATGTTTGATTAAATTTATTTTATCGATTAAAATAAAAAACTTGCAAGCGCACATTTCGTTAAATGAATTTTGTGCTCACACTGGCGTGATTAACAACTATTTTGTCTGTCACTGAAATTTGCCATGGCCAAGGACTACTATAAACAGGACGTGCCCCGCCATATAGCTGACTACGCTAGCGGAGGCCATTGCATTCTTAGTAACAATATTTTTTATCGGACAAATTTATCAAAAATTACTTCTTTCAAGCAATAGCAGCGATAATAAGGTTTTACAGTGAATTTTAAATGGTTTAAAGCACTGTAATGCTTTGAAATACCAATTTTAACCGGACTTAACTTGTATTATTGTATGAGCTTAGTGGCCACTTTATAGAAAGCCGAGTTGCTGCAGTTTTAGACTTTACAAATTAATTATAGTTAAACCTTTTCCAATACAAACAACCAAACATACAAACATTCATGCATATAAACAAACAGACAGAGAAGCTAAAACCTACAAAACTGCAGCGATTAGTCAGCCAACCGGGCCTTCTTGACAGAGGTCTGAAGAAGGACTAGTTTGCTAATCTTTCTCTGACGGGTTGACAGCAAATTTGAGGGGTTGACAGCAAATTGAGTGAGTGTAGTAGTCGTCAGAATGCCGCCTTTCTTTGACTCGTGCAGTTCCTTGAGGTCTGCAAATGAAGCCGTGTTTCATTGTCAAGACTGATCTTCTGGCCCTTCTTACTGGTCCAGTTGTTTAGCTCCAGTTGTTTGGCAGATGTACTGTGTCAAAAAGGAGAAACCAGACACGCTCGTTGTCAAGAGGATGCTTAGCTATGGCACTGCAATCACCTAGTGATTAGAATAGAAGTAGCCTTGCAGTCTCGGTTGTTCCCGGCCATGCCACTCAGCAACCCACCAGAAAATTAAACAGTTGGGCGAATCTGTACATCTTCCAAGAGAAACACATTCATCAGTTGCAGTATCTGGACTTTGTCAAATGTTTCCCTCAGCACCTGGTCCTTGTCAATAGATGAAGTGATGTACTGCAGCTTGCGTTTGCATGGCAGCACCAAGAAGTCTCTCAGTTGTTCATAATTACACTTTGGGTATGATTGAAGAGCAAAACAATAATCATTCATGTAAAACTACTTCTGAGATAAAAGTTCCAACTGACGTGTCAAAAATACAAACTTTTTCTCCTTCTCGGTGTGGACACAGGCTGATGTGTGAGCTTGACGAAGAGTGACAACATTTTGGATCGTTTTGTCAAACGGGATGTCATAGTGCATGGCCAAGCACACAGTTTCGTCGAACTGAGTATACGATCTCAAACCATTGTTGGGATGAAGTGTCTTGAACAGTGGTACACTAATGCCGTTCTTGAACGCACTGAGCGTTAGTGGGGAACACAAAGTGGGCTTGTTTTCGACAATCACAGACAGGCTGCACTCACTGAAGTAACCGTTTATGAACAAACACACAAGCCTTTCTTTCGATCTTGAAATAATCAAGTTCTTATACTGCTTCTGCGGGTTACGTTCAAGTTTGAAAGCATAAAATGAAGTAATCATATCCTTCTGAAGAAAATACCTCAGTTGTTGGTCTTTAACTTTCGCCGGGCGAGGTGCAGGTTTTGGAAATGGCAGACATGAAGCAGGCACATTGAAGATACTGTGCGGCGCCTGTTCTCCTTATTGTAATTACCCCGATAGTTCACAACCCCTCACTTGTTCGGCATTTTTAATACATATAATTAGCAATAAACTTTGTAAACAAACAGTATCCACTAAGAAATGCAGCAATGTGCCTCGAAACAAACAACAATGTCCGATTCAAACCGAGCGACAGACTACGACAATGTTCGCACTGTGACAGATGGGGGCAAACTGAGCTTAGAAAACTGGCCTCCGCTACCGTAATCAGCTACATGGCGGTGCACGTCCTGTTTATAGTAGTCCTTGGCCATGGCTAATAGACTTTTTTCGTAAAATATACGTTGAATATTAACTGTTTTTAGTTGAACGAAAAGTTTGGGGCTATCCTGGGATTTCCTCTAAAGCAGGGGTCACCAAACTACGGCCCGCGGGCCGAATCCGGCCCGCGACGTCAGTTCACCAGGCCCGTCGACGTTAAACTGACGTCGCTTCCTCGGCTCGTGGTAGCTCCGCCTACGCTCTGACGTTTCGTTCTGGCTTGCAAGTATTGAACAGAATGATTATGCGGCCCGCGCTCGTCATTCTTTCAGTTATCCGGCCCACTGTGAAAAAAGTTTGGTGACCCCTGCTCTAAAGCAAGGATATCAAGAAGTTTCATGTCTTTGAAGAAGTAGCCTTCAATTTTCCATCGTTAGAAGTAATCATACAATAAATTAATATACAATAAATTAATATACAATAAACGTAACGTAATCGAAGATTTCATTAGACAGTTCATATTTTCATTGCCTCAGTGAAAGACTTTCACCTTAAACGGGTCGTTGAAATTGGCTCAAATCCTGATAGAAAATGATCTGGTATGCTTAGTGTGACATCAATCGCAGAGGCGAGGCACTTGATCTTGCCCAGTAAAAGAAATGGATGGAAAACTGCTCGGAACTAAACATGCAAATGAAATTTTCTGTACAACATCCCGTTTCTCATTATTGTTAATAGAAGACTTCTTTCTATTGAGTATAAAACCCACGTAACAGTTGAGAATCCTTTAAAAGGAAAATAAATTCAAATAACTATGCTAAGCCAAACATTCAAAGAATTGTGCGTTAGGAGAGTGGGAAAAAAATATTATAGGCTGATGAACCTATATGTAAAATTTTTGAAGCAAACGTAGAGTTTCAAACGAAATCCTTATGAACGATAGTGTGAAAATTGCATTGTTCCAACTGTTAAGCAAGGCAGCGAATCTGTGATCATTTGGGAATGGTTTGGTTTGAAAATTGCTGGAGACCTTGAGAAAATTAACGGCTTAGGACGACAATGAGAACTTCACGCATTGCTGAAAAGATGGGCTATTCTCACTTGTTACAGCATTATTGGACAAAATTTCATTTTTCAGCTGGATAATGATTTAAAAGTTCTAATTTGTGTAGAGAATATTTAAATCATAAGAAAGTAATGGAATATTACAAAATATGACTTGGCCCACAGTCTCCAGATACTTCGCCTATTGAACTTGTCTGGGAGGAAATTGGCCGTAAAGTTCGAAATGAAGTGTCTAAGAATGAAGAAGAGTTGCTTAAAAGTTTGCAGAATTCTTGAAAATCTGTTATACCGACATACTATGATAAGTTACAGGAAAGAATGCCAACAATCTGCTCTAAGGTAATAACTCAAAGGGTTTATTTGATGAAAAGAAACTGAGTTATTTAATTAAATCTTCAATAGTGTTACGTTTATTTTGAGTTGAATTATTGTATAATTGTTCGTAAAAGTCAAAATAAACAAAATTATTTATCAAAGACATGAAGCTTATTATTATACGCGCTCCTGGGGAAAATGCTAAGATGGTCCGAAACTATTCGCTGGTTGAGAGTCCAAATGATGTAAATTATTACAGCACAACTCTCCAGTTCAAATTATTACAATTGAGACCTTAGTGTAAATTGCATATATAATGATGGAAAAGACGGCAAAAAAACATTTCTACATAATGAAATGATATATCTCTAGTTTTTTCAATATGTGACCATTGTTTGTTAATTTCATTCGTGCATGGTTCTTTTCTTTGTGTTGCCGTGGTGATGGAGTGGTAACAGACACCAATACGAGGACTTGAGGCTTCTGCTTGTCGTCGACAGTGAGCTCGATTCTCCCTCAAAGCCAAACATTTTCCAATAACGGTTGCAGGGGCTTATTGATCCAACACCTTACATCCTATTTCTACAGTAGTATCTTTCTCGTAAATAGAAAGTCATGCTCCATTCACACTACTCTGAATCGTGCCTCAGCTGAACGTAGAGAAACATGTCAATTGAATGCAAAGTTCAAACTGTAAAAAATATCACTCGTAAATGCTGTGAAAAATACACTTAATTTTAAGTGGACGTGTACATAACATTTTCTTAATTTTGAAGCATGTAAACTTGATATTCTGGTACAAGGGGCCATTTGAGAAAGAAAGTTCCGCTTCAGTTTTAGATTGTATCGAAGAGCAGTACCAACAAGGCATTCTTCCTATTTATTGCACCATAAAATGAGACGATAAAAATGAGGATGGACTTTATGGCAGACTCAAATTGATGGATCATTAACAGAAATATCGTAAATTATCGTTATTACATCCATTAACACAATTTATATAACCTGAAAACGTGTCTCTAATATTGTTTCTCCTTCAAGACTGGTATCCTGAGGAGAAGTAAAAGTGTGGCACAAAGATGAAACGTCGGGGATAAAAGAAATAGACCAGAGAAAATTTCGGCTTCGTATTGGTTCGGAAATTTATCGTATCTCATAAAAGAATGTTTTAGCCCAACTTGTAGTGAATGATGCCAAATAGGCCTACGAAATTCAAGCGTTTCTCAAAGAACTCCCGAGGTGTTTTACCGTGCGCAGATAAGTAAGTTTGAGATCTGAACGCAAAAGTGTGTGTACAGGCAAGTTTCTTGACACACAGAGTTGATTTGAAATTAGGTAAGTTTGCGTTGTTAATTGCGTGTTTTTACATGAATTCTCTCTTATGCGGCTAAAATGAATCAGTTTTGAGTAAGCCTGACCTCAACGATGTTACAAAAATAAGTACTGAAATATATTACATTGATGGAAGTTTAATTAAGAGGATTTCCATCAACCTTTCTAATATATAAGATAATTGAATAAAGCAGCATTAAAAGGCTCACGCTTACACCCTTTATCGTGTAAAAAATTCTCGATTAGGAGCCCAAATAACAAAAAAGTGCCTTTTAAGTTTTAAAGCATCCTATAATATTTCACTTAATATCCGTGTGATATTGTAGAAATAGAACAATCCCAATCTGATTGAAGAACTTTATGGGGCACTTAAACCATTTGCTCTATCTGTAGTCATTTTTTAGTGATAATTGATAGGTACCAGAAACACCATGTAAAACGTGTTTTTATGTTTAAAAGTTTCTCCTAAATCTCAACTTATTATTAAAAAATTAATTTATTCATGTTCCGTCTGAATCAAATCAGACGTAATTGCTTTTAATTTCGAGGCAAATGTGCATCTACAAAACATGAATTGTGCATAAAGTTTTAAAATATTATTTATATTATTACCTGCTCTGGCAACGTCTCAAGTGACAAACGTAGCGAACAAAATATTTTCAACATTCAATTGAAATCAGATGTTGAATCAGCTTCTAAATTCTATTTTGCGGTAATACGGTTGAATTTTAATATTTCTCTTTGTGTTCACTTAGCTTTAGTAACTCCAAAGTATGAAAAGCTCAAGGATTTTGTTTGATGAGTAAAATCTGGATTCAGCTATTTGAATGACATCAGGATACAAAGATCCAAATAGATATATGAAGTTTTAGAAAATTATCTGTTAGCTATAATTCAGAACACTAGTATCTGAAATATTTGTCCTCAAAACTGCACCCTGAGGGGCGTCATCAAAGAAGCCACTTTTATCAGTTACGGTATTATAGAAATAGAAACAATTTCACATAATTGAATACTCGAAGCCTCTCATGATATTGCACTGACTGAGCACGACGGACGTTGGTACTACTGCTACTAGGAAATAGTGCATACAATTTTTAACAACGAAAAAGTTGGTATAGGGGGAAAAAGTTGGTATAGGGGGGAAAAAAGTCTAAAAATTTTAACTCTCCATTATAGTTTCGATGTTATACAATGTGTGATTCACATAAAACTGTTAAAAAGCATCAAAGTGGAAATTAATAATTAACTTCCCGAATAAGTTCCGGAAATTTTATGATAGAATGGTTTTCAGATTGTGCACCATTTGTTTCGGACCGGAATGAGTAGCATATGGGTCATTCGACTCCGAAGTATAATTTGCTTAGTCTTGAAAACCGTAAAAAATATGCTATAGTGTAACAATAAATGACCTCAAATTATCGAACATAACACACACGTGGTTTTTGCACCAGGCATGAATCATGATATTTGCCAACACACATGCATATGAACCCCAAAACATGAAATCTTAATTTGATGGCCTCGAAGCTGACGATCATTTCAACGATTTTATATTTGAAGCTGGTTACTAGTGATTTTCCTACACTAAATTTCCTTTTTGATCACATTTTTCTCAAAAAATCCACTTTAGAACTATTCTTACTCAAAAGTTATTTCACTGCCCACGCGCGAGCTTTCCAGTTTCTACAGTGAATTTTACGATGAGTTTTACGTCGTCCACACACATCGTTGGAAATGCACTTGCGTGAGTTGTTTCTACGAGCGACGCCTATTTAAACAAAATAAAAAAATCTTCGTATTGGTTTAACGAACACACCTAACTCCACTCCTATCTCACGAGCTCTTTCAGTCTAGATAGACGCTTGTATGAGATCATTGCATGATATCGTCCAGCAAACAGGAGTGTTTGAACACGTGTAGGGCGTGTTTCCACACCTGACTAAACATGTTCATCTGCACATCACAGCTCTCTCATGAAGCTCATTTGAGGCTGTGAAGTCCACCCAAAAGGTAGTGTTGGATCTTCCATTCATTGCGTGTTTTTAGTTTTCTGACTACTGAACAAAAACTTCGGTTTGGTGCACCAGAAGTTCGAGTACGGATATTAAGAATTACTTCTGAGCTTTCCTATCATAAAAATACAGTAGAAAGCTGAGTTTTTGCAAGTCTAGCCGATATAATCCTTTGATTCAGTTTCAGCATTCAATAATTATTTTTGCAGAGTAACAGCCATTTTTCAACGTTAACATATTTTAAAAACGAATGATTCTATTTAGAAATATCGAATCTCAAACGTTCACTGCATCGAAATTCATGATGAGCTTGTGTGATGTTTTTCACTATGTACATGTATATACCTTTATGTACACCTTTACTCATGTGTTGAGTTTGTGCATTAAAATAATCTACTATGTGCTCCCCAACTTTTCAGTCCATTTTCTGCAATCCAGAAATTACAGAAACGACGATTTTTAAACTATAATAAGTTTCAATAAAGTTGATTGGCAACTTATGTTAGAAACTGTAAACGTTTGCTGAAAAGACATTTTTTATTCATAGTAAGAGTGAAGCACTCAAAAATTAACTCTTTCTTATCGATGTGGGATTTCATCGAAGATAGCCATGGCACCAAATGTACAATTATTTATCCTTTTCGTAATAACTATTGCTCAGTGTATAATGGTCATTGCACTCTCAACAATACATTTCTATTTTTTTACAGGATTTGATTTTGCTGGAAGAAAAATTCAAAATGAGATCTTGGACAATCGTAGGCCTAGTGCTCGTAGGCCTGGCCATTGCCATGGCTGATTCAGAAGAGGTAAGACATGATCGACTGACTAATGACTGGGTCTTCCTTTGTCCAATTAAGCATATGTAATTCAAAGAACACACTTATATTACTTGGAAACGGCTCGAAAATCGTTTTGCAAATTGGTCTCTTCTATGTAAACTGTAGAAATTCGGAAAAAATCCGGTGACAGAAATAACAATAAAAAATAATACGGCGGCAGACATACAGCAAGCACAAAGTTTTATTATTTAGCACATACAATCTTTCTGTTTTACAAGAAAAATTCATGATGCTCGTGCAATTGAGGCCTAATGTACTTCCGTAACTTAAATGTAATTTCTGCCGTAATATATTTTTCAAATGAATGACTCCGGAATATTTATTTCTTATTATCGACACATGGTGCTCAATTTAGGTTTCCGATGATTTAAACGTTTAGTCTCTGTCATTATTTTATATCCTATATAGGTATATATTCATATTTTCATCTCTTGCACCATTGCGTCATGGAACCTTGCAATACTGTGTTCAGAAGGGCTTGCAAAATTGTAATCAGAAATGCTTACAATATTTTTACCTGAAGAATTTGCAATATTATGACCAGAAACGCTTGCAATATTGTGACCAGAAGTACTTGCAATTTTGTGACTAAAAGTGCTAACAATATTGAGACTAGAAGTGCTTGTAATGTGGGTCAAAAATGCTTACAATATTAGACCCAGAAGTAATTAGAATATTGAGACCAGAAGGGCTTGCTATATTGTGACAAAAAGTGCTTGCAATATGCAGAGCAGCACGATAGGGATCAAATGAGAAAATTAAATATACATTATTAAAAAAGCATGAGTAAAAGTCATTTTCTATACGTCAATATCACATAGAATGCCAGGTCCATGCGACAATATAAAGGACTATGTTTCTCGTCCGACAGAATACCTACTACGCGCACCTGCATAAGGGAAACAATTTAATAAATTAGTTGTGCAACTATCTTGCCAGATATGTAACCTAAAATGCATATGAAAAAATCAAAACTAATAAAGCAATACGAATTTTTCTTCAAAATAAATCTATTTACTCAGTGATTCATTTCGTAGTTTAGATCAAATTGTTAATTGAAGATAAAAGAACACTGATTCATCATAATAAAACCTAGTTGGAAAAACGTTCGTACAATTAACGTTCTATTTATTTTTCAGATGCCTGAATCGGTACCACCGGAGGTAACGGAGGCTACCACCACAGAAGAATCTGAATTAGGTTTGCTTCCACTGCTTCCGGAATTGGAATTCCCAGAAATAGTTATGCCGACATTGCCACCATGTGAGTAAATGACCCAGTCTTCATTTAGTGTTGGCGCACGTTTAGTCAGACTGCTGAGATATCATACAACGGGTGTACAAGCACTCAATTGTCCTTGCAAATGACTTTCGGTATTAACTAATAAGCATTCAAAAATTCAATCAGCATCTGGAAACTTTTCACTGAAAACTGAAACGCCAACTTTTAGTCTCTGTTTGCATGTTTATAATGTGGTGCTAAAGAATATACATACCTACATTTAAATCTTGTCACAGTGATGTGTATGACAAAGAAGATGAATGCAGATATCTGGATTCTAAAGCATCAGTAAAGGAGACTCGAAAATGCAAGCAAAAATGAGGATTGGGAACTCACATACTAGTGATGCCGACGTAAGCTTTAAATGAGAAATCTTGGTTAACAGGAGATGTCGATTGACCTAATTTTATTGCAACAAAAATGAACCTAAGACTGGGACAGAGAAAACACTCAAATTCCAATGATAGACTCGGTAAATAGATTCCAGAACTTGGCCGATACAATTGAAATATGCGTTGTCTGGACATTCATTGCTTTGAAATTTAGACAAGGAACTTGAGAGATAGAAACTTCAGAATCGAAATTGCGTATCAAGTAGCTTTGGATTGCAGCAGTCTAATTGATGGAAAATTCAAAGATCCAGAATCTTCCAAATCGTTGTCTTTGATCTTAAGAAACAGTTGGAGAATTCAGAGATCAAAATCATTTGCTAGTAGCTATATTGACGCCAATAGTGAATGATTTTCTCATCATTAGTACCGTCGATAGGATTATCCTAGGTAAATTAATGAAATTGTTAAATATGTACTAACGTAATGACCTAATTATAGAAAAATATCATGAAGAGTAAGAAAATACGCGCTCTCATACCTTGACCGTATCTTGAAGTGGGAACAACTTAATGAACAACATTTGAAAATAATTTCCATTGATAGTTTTTTGCAGTCACTAGAAAAACGGCATCAACTAAAAATACTACGTAAAAAAATAAACCACGAAAACGGCACACTTTTCTCATAGAACTATTTAATTTGAAGCCAGTTAAATTTTTAATTTTTATTGAGCAATACACGCAAAGAATGAAATAAATACAACACTAAGTAAATATGTATGAAGAAAAGAAAGCGTAGAACTCCTAGAAGACGTAAATTTCCCACGTTTCTCAAGTCTTGTTGCTTCTGGAATTGCAATAAATGTTGTAGCAATTACTGCTTGCGTTTGGTCAACAGTTTGTGTAATGTATGTCACGAGTCATAATTATTAACTGTAATTACCCAAAGAAAGGCTACCGAGCTGATGAAAAACGACATAATAAAAATTCCTTAGTAATTAGTCATGATAGCGTCCTAAAACTAAGTTACCCATTCAAAAAAATTTCCCACTGAAGAAAGGAATCAAATTATGGAATTAATAGATTATTTCAAAGCAGGAATAGAAGCACTATAAATCTATAAGAAAAAAGTGCTAACCCATGAATTTAATTTCAAGTTCCAGATCCATCTGATGAGAGCAAATGCCCGAAGACATGCAGAGGCTGGCTGAACGAGGTGAGTCAATAAATTATAAAAAGGGAAAATGAGGTGAATATGAGTAAAATATATAGTCTTATTCGGTAAATGAGTTGGGAAATTCATTTAATAAAAAAATAGTAATCTGATATAAGCACTTAACATCGTCATGATATGCGTTCTTTTCTGAACGATACAATCGCGAACTGAAAAGATTGAACTATCTCCCCCTCCGAGTCATGGGACGGCAGGCTTATCTTTAGTTCAAAATAGGAATATCTCAAACCAGACCTCAAAGCCCAGTCAGCATTTGGCTGACAGGAGGTGGCCGGTCACAGGAGCGAATACGCCGCACCTAAACTGGTCTAAACGAAACGGGTCGTGTGTCCGAATTTTCATTAAGATTGGCTTCACGGTTAGGGTCAGGCCCCTTACTGAATATTTCATTATAGATTTACAAAAATTTTCAGACACCCTAACGTGCTCGGCTACCCACGTAATTTTTCTCTTACTGTGAACATTATGAAGTTAATTTTTCTTCGGAAAAATGTCGACTGTGAAACTAGTGTCCGGAAAATTTGAGCAGATATTAAAGCTTGATCAACTAGGATGTATCCCAAGCTTTGCAGTTATTATCATATCACCAAACTGAGTTCGGAATTCAAAGATACAGAATCGGTGCAATGTTTATCACGAAATTATAGGCTTATGAGTTGAAGGCCTAAAACCATTGAATAGAGCAAATGTCTTCATTATACAGTACTCCTGTAGGAAGAACATAATTTCACATTACCGTTAGGCAACTAGTAGAAGTTCTCGTACATTTATCGTATATGACGGTGAATAGACTATACTATTCAGTTTAAATTCGATTTCAAGTATTTGACCTACAAATTTTTCCCTGTATAAAAATATAGAACAAGGTGTACAGTTTTCACAATACACAATTGGCTAATTTTGTTTGCATTTAGACTTTCCTCTGCATTAAAAATTTTTACTAGTTGACAGAAATTGTACGAAACGTTTGAGTTATTCAAAAAGGACGACCTGTTAAAAGAAATTCGATGAATGTGAAATTATGTACGGTTTTTGAAAAAGATAGCTGGCACACGCTCGTTTTGAAACAAACATTGAACGATGTTCAAACATAGAAAATTATGAAATGCATTAACTTTATGAACTTTCTGTTTGTAGGACTGTCGTTTGTTAAATTATGCATTTCTTTCTCAATTTATACATATCCAGCATCATTTGATTTATTTAGTGACTGAACTGATCACAGGAGCCCATTTTACTAAGCTTCTACTAGATTACAACTTGTTGTTCCTCGGATATTGTTCAAACTAGGGAGGAAGCTCAGTATATTCTATAAACAGATTTAAAATTCAATAGTGCCATAAGCTGCTATTAAAAATGACCAGATCCTGAACAATGTATTACGAGAAGACAGTAGGCATGCATGTTATTTTTGTCAAAGAACCCCCTCAGAAAGTGGGTGGATGACAGAATGGAACACGAAATTCTGTAGAACAACGAAGAAACGCAGACAATTTTAATCTAGTGAATTAAAAGTGATTGAAGGGTTGCACCCATAGTATTATTATTAATACTGCTATTATCATATTCCTTGTTTAACCACAGTGAAATTGTAACCGCATAATCAGTATTGCAACGTTTAACTATTTTTTCCAAAAGAAAGGTGTCTGCCGCAAAGAGTGCAATGACGACGAGGAGGAATACACGGCCCCACTTAAGACATGCTTCTATTGGGTTGGAACTTGCAAGTGTTGCGTCCCAAAGGACGACTGAGACTGCTCAAGAAACCACTCAGGATGCTTCACTAAACACTGCAGAAAACATTGAAATGACCGCCAATTCTTTCTACGAGCAGTTTTGTCAACATTATTGCTTAGAAACTGTAGAAAACGAAGTAACCCCTCTTGAGGAATCCAACAGAAATGAGATCATACCCTCTGGCCCGATTACGGCGATTGCAGAAATTTTGGCACCTGTGCTGGAAACAGCATTGTCAGCCGTTTTGTCTTCAGAATTAGGAGTGGCTCTGGGTGATTTATTAAAAACAGTTCTTTCAACTTTGTTGCCACAAATTTTGCCTGTAGTGTTGCCCATAGTGTTGTCCACAGTACTGTCACTTCTATTGCCCTCATCACTGGCAGAATTGCTGGCAAACGTCTTGTCCTGCGTGCTTTCACCTTTGTTATCTTATCTACTGTCAGTTTTGCTGCCAGAATTGTTGACTGTCCTGCCGACGCTTTTACCCACTCTTTTGACACAGCTTTTGCCGCCCCTTTTGACTAAGGTTTTGCCTACAGTTCTGACAGATGTGCTTCCATCGGTTATATCAAACTTGCTACCAGCGTTGTTGTCGCTAGGCTAGAGCATGACCAGCAGTCGTGTTACATGACTCCAGTTTTCTCCCGGCACCATTTCAATAAACGGTTTCTCTTGATGTTATTTACTAGATTCAAAAATTGTTGCTAGTCAATCGTGTTGTGACTGAACAAGATGCAGCTTAACGTACGGGTAATTATGTAGTTCAGAAATCTATTTATCGTCTCCTTACGGTAGTAAACACCTAAATTTATCTCAAACATTGTAATTTTCTACTACTTATTCTACCAAGTTCCCATAGAAGATTCAGAGCTTATATTTCATAGATAATTTCTCTTCGGACTATAATGAACAATAATTTAAAATTCTTGTCAAACCGATTGTATTTCAATTTCTTGGATTTTTTGTGAAGGGTCATAATGAACTTCGTATGCACGTGTTATGCTTATTTTTGAGCTCGGTTCCTTCACTAACTCTTTGATTAAATGATGTGTTTGTGTGATACCATGTTTGCTTGGACAGTGGGTAGTTTCGTTGTTTCAAGTTGGTTCATTTTATTTAATCACTTTAAATATATTTTATTCATTGCAAGCACTTCGTTTAAATGAATTTTAGCTTGTAGCTTCAGTCATTTAATGCTTCTCTTCAACTAAATTAACCTGAAAACTCTTCACGCACGTATTTTATTCTACGAATGAAAAAAAATATATAATGCGAACTATTTTTATTGCATATGAAAAGGAGTATCTTAGAAAATGTTCAAGAAGTTACTTTCCTTACTTCGGCAACTAAAAAATATTCGACAAAGTAGAAGTTGAAGTAACTTATCATAATAAGTTTGATGAAAATGGAATCATTAAACATTGAATAAACTGCGATAAATAACTTCAATATTTTATTTTATGCAACTTATAAGCTCACTCACTCCGCATTAATGCTTAATTGCAATTGAACTTCACTTCTGCAAATCAAAAGAGGCTAAAAGCATCAGGTCGAGCATTACTGATGAGTGTTAGGTCAAGTAACGGCGCAATCAAATGTCATCTGCAGCGTTACAGGTGAAATGTAGAATAAACAGACATGCCTGTAGAATGAATTTGACATGTCCATACAATAAAGTTGACACAATTATAGAATGAAGTTGATATAACTAAGAATAACAATTACTTGCCTATAAAATAAAGTTGACTTGCCTAAAGAATAAAGTTGATGTGCCAACAAAATGAAGTTCACGTGCGTAAAGAATAGTTAGTTAGCCTGGCAAACAAAAGTCAATTAATGTATTTATGACCAATTATATTCATCAATTAGTTCATTTATTTCCTGAAAATAAATAAAAAAATGTGCAAAAATAGTCTGCTTTCCAGCTAAACTTTGCAAATGCTGAGATTAATAGATAAAAAGTACTCATGGTTCCAAGTCTACAATTAGAGGTGTCGTCGATGACACTATAAGCCCCCTTTTCTCGAGGGGGCGTTCCAAGTTTCGATAAATTATGACAAGATTTCTTAGTGCATCCTCGAGTCAACAAATAAATCGGTTTCCATGGCAAAAAAAAGACAGTGGCGCCAGTCATTATTTCTTTTGTCATTTTGTTGGCAAATTCTACGCTTCATCAGTCATCGTACAATCAAAGGATAAAAATTTGTTCCACAACGTTCATATCCTTGCGTAGAAATTCAGTCCTGAATACCGAAACTGCAAGTCGTTCTAGAAACTAAAAATATAGTTTTTTCTAATATTGATATTTATCTTGGAGAAGAAAAACTAGGCTTTTAATCCTTGTTTAGTGTTTGGGTTTGTTGATCCGTTTTTATTTTTATTGCTAACATTTTTACTGTTTATACGATTTGTAATTGGGGTGAAGTAAACATCTGTCGTGTATTTTAACACAAGTGTTTGATTATGAGGCACTAAGAACAAAATTCAACGGGTTCACCGACCTCACAAACACTGAGTAAATATGAACACCATGCGAGGGTTATTATTATGTACATGATAAGCGTCTTAACCAAGTCAAAACATTAATGCTTCATAACGTGGCTTCGAAAGATTATTCATTAAGGAGAAGGAATTTTGTGCTATTCCTATTTTGTTTTGTCTACTTTAGACAATGAGGCGGAAGATCTGTTCAGTAGTATACTAACTCGTGCAAAAATTTTCCAATTTAATGATTTCATTAGAATGCAGTATGTTCTTCTAAATTTGTTTCAAGGTTAATATGCTCGCCGTGATACAGGAGGATCGACACTGATATGCTTCGACACTTCTCAAAAATAGCATCGCCATAAGAATTTTTAAACTTCTATTAGGGAATTCCAATTATTCATTGTTGGAGAATTCATTTATGTCAGTAAAAGCCCCAATGGAATGAAGAAAATTAATCGAAATAACCTGCCAAAACAACAAACTAGAGTACTCATTTCATAGGGGTTTTATCTTACATGCTCAAAATACCGCGGAGATCCAAAATTTAAAGCCTTAACATTTAACATTCCTGGCGGTAGTTCTACTCGTGGGGCCGATGATCTTGTAATGATCATCAGCTCTGCTGAACCATAAGCAAAAGAAACATGAATACTTTGTGCATTCCCTTGGAAGTGTCGCACAAAGGCAATCCTCTTAAAATTATGATACCACGAACATCCCACTTGAATTTAGCACAATTCATTTAGTCAAACAGTTCTTTGGTATTATCATAATTTAGTTTCTTCTGTTTAGAATCTTGAAAAAGCAAAATAATATATATTTCCATTGTTGAGCAACACTGCTTTGAGATGTGTCAAATTATCTATTGACTGTTGTCATTCTGCAGGATCATGCTTGAATCCAACAGCAGTAAATAAACCAATCATATCTTTACAATAACATAGATTAGTATTTTCACAGTAATTTTTAAATTCTTGATGGCGTTTCCGGTACACAGATACTCATCTCACACTCTTTCCCCAGTAGATTCCATTCCTTCAGCTTTCATGAATGCAGTTCAGCTTCTGATTTAGTAGGACCAAAATCCCTGATTGAATCATCTAGTTTACTCTAATTTAGAAAGCGAGGTTCCAAAAGTGTTCATATGAAAGCTTCCTGCATTACTTGGCAGTTGCTACGTGTTGACTCGTAAGATCAAGTAACCATTGTATCTTTCCCAATATAATAACGACACACACATCAAAATGTATCTGGAAACTTTTTACGTCTTCTACTAACCATGATGAAAGTAGCAGAACTTAGCAATTGATCCAAAAGGGCAAGAAAATTAGATATACATTAAAAAATGGAATATTATAGTGCAACTGATTATATGTACAATAAGAGGGGAAGACGATACATTTTTTTAAACTGTCCATCATACGGAAATAATCATTGGATTTTTTAAATCAGTAGAACAAACGGGTTGAAGAACAAAAAAATACAATAAATAATTTATTTTTTTGAATTGTTACGGTGTGTAATTGGTGCAAACTTGAAATAATTTACTAGTCATCTACGTGCTTCTTTTTGTAAATGTCGCCCGCCTGAGCAAGAGCTTTTTCCTAGCTTGCATGCCTAACATTTTGTGCGGAGTATGGCAGAAGTTTTAAGTGCAAGATTTGTCTTCCCCTTAAAAAAACACGTAAAAGTCTTGCTAAAACCAAACAACGTCCAGCTGTCTGCAGCGATTATTTTTTTACGTGGTCTGGGGAATATCGACGTTCGAAGAGTTCGTAACAGTTACGGGGAAAAAATTAAACAAACAACGAACTTGCAAATTTCAGTATCGACTGTAACGTACTTTGATACGTAGAAAAATTGTTATAAAAGATACAGGAGTTTATTTTTAGATTCACTGAAACCAGCAGCGTGCAGATTTCAGTTAAACTCACGCTACCTTTTACGATCAGTAGCTGATGGCTGAGTTCTGTTAGAATTGACTCACCCAAACATTTTGCATTTTGCCAACACTGAAGTGCAACCAGTCTGAGGTGATGCTATTAGGAATGCAGGATCATAGAGTAGGTGGGGATTTTTGGCCTTTTTTTCGCGCCCCTTGCGATGTGCATCAGATATTAGAGCTTGTGGATTTATCCGAGTATGCAGCACCAGAAATGACTCAGAATTTTTGTATGCTGGATCGTAAACACAGCGTACGCTACACTCAACATCTCTCTTTCGTGAAGAGCTCGCTGCTATCCTTTACTACAAAAATACAATTTCATGATTTTAAACAAAAATGCATGTTTTGACGGCTTGGCATGTTGAGGATTTCACATTCCCATGTGGATATACATGCGAAGTTTATAAGAGTATGCGTTTTTTTTATTATATATTGAGAAATACAATTATTAGGTAAAGTGACTAGTTACATAACAATTAGCTTTGTATAAGCTTTGAATCTTGCTTTTTTTGTTGATATGATGACATATTCCATGAAAGTATAATAGTTTACAGATATAAGTACAAGATTTCACACGATCAAATGGATGTATTCATATTTTATGTACAGTATGAATGTTATTGTGCCTGGCTCGAATTTTTCATTCAGTATAAACACAGCTCATCAACAGTAGAGGATATTTTCATTAACATTTTTTTTCTGATATTGGCCATGAGAGTTATTAGCATTTTTCTGCTACCGTCGATTTTTTCGGTGCGATGGTGTGGAAAGCACAGCGTGGAAATTAAATCGTAACATCTTCATACCACATTGCGACTCCAGGAGAAGTTTGTATTTGCCAAGCATGAGTTCATTCGTTGATAGCCTTGGGTGAGTGAAAATATTTTCTTCTTTATCCTTAGATAAAGAAGAAGACATCATGGTCTTCCTTCAAAACTCAAATCTTAGTATTTTTCAAGCGCTTCTCCATTTATGCTTTCCTTTTTCTGAACAAGCCGTTCAGGTTTAAAAAGAATTCAAATAAACTATGTTATCACTTCAAACCATGGCTAGTTTATGTATTTTTCTATTGCCTTCCGATACCCTTCGCTTCTATAATTAATCACTCAGGCTGCTTGACCGAAAGGGCTTAAATTATTTCTTCTAAAACAAATATTTATTTAACTAATTAAAACAATGGCTTCTCAAGCAAGCTACGTATCTTGTCCATGGAAGTTTTTGTCGACAGCTGTGATCAACCTCGATGCTGTAAGCCATTGAACAAAAGGTCCCCGATGATGCATTAACTTCTCCAAATTAATACAACCTTTACCTCGTCAGCTTCCTTTTAAAGCTAGTCACTGTTTTACCTTTACTTTTAATTATTATGAAAATTTTGGTGGTTAAACTGAATATTTCAACAGGGGTATTTCCTAGTTTCCATAAAATATGATAACCATCATTCAAAATTATGTTGAGCTGCTTATCTCTGAGACATTTAACATTCAATTAGAAAAGTCCTGATCTGCCTTACCTCGAATAATTGTCGCTGAATTTATTAGTTTTTAGAATAGAAGCGAACTCACGTTTGTGTAGCAATGTTTTAGAGAGCTAAACGCTTAATGGAACGTTAGTCATAAGAAGGCCGAGAGAGTCACGGCTCTATCCCGGCGATGACTGACTTTGAAGGCGAATAAAGCTTACAGGTCGCAGATTTCAACACAGGTAGTAATTGAATGCTGTGGTCTACCAGAGGTTGGAAAAGGCTGTACGCTGGCTGAGTTTTCTTACACTTCCAGCCCCCGAGGTCAAAATTTTTCCTGAACACGAAGTTCAGAGGAGTGTTATGATCGAACACCTCCGTGAGGCTTGAAGAGTAGAAAGTTGTAAGCGAAAAAAGTGGGAAGCAGTTTTTTCCGTAATTTTTTTTTTGACAAGCTACCGCCCCGATGATAATTGGAAAACTAGATGAGCTAAGTTATTCAAATTGGCTACAGCGTTTTGGGTTCTCATATACTCATCTTTGTGAGTGATTGCTATTGGAAATGAAATACGCTCATCCCTCATATTTTTGTTCGCTTTCTTCCTTTCGAAGGTTAGTGGAGTAGCTCAACCTGAAAACGCATTTAGAAAGTTGTAGCAAGGACCTTGACGAAGCAAATCAATTGAATAAAAAACTGCGACAGCTTCAGAATTGTTCCTACATGAGATCGATTACTCGGTATACTTATTTCAATAAGAGAAAAGGAGAAAAGAATCAAATGCAGCCTATCTACCTGAGAATTCAATGCCGTAGCCTATTACAATAAGTGTTATTATTCAGTCTTCTGAATTTATGTTCCTATGTTTACCCCTTCAGTGCTTCAAGCATTGACACACAGAGGAAATTCGCTAGTACTTTTTCTTTGCACTTCGTCTGAAGCTCAAAAATTCTATTAACTTTCCGAGCGTGCAATGTGCCCAAAACAAGCTGAAAAATAATCTGTAGCTTGACCCTTGCAAGGACTAGCAAATTTCGTAATCTTGCCGTCTTGTTCAATACATCTTCAAGCTTGCCATTGAACTCGCTTGACAATTGAATATTGTAGACGAAGTCTTTCCTCAAGACATTTCATTCAGTTGAAATGAACGTTATTCCCCATATTGAAGAGAGTTACAGAGTCACTGAGAATACAATTAAGCAGTGAAAGGGTTTCACGAGTTGCCAGGCAGAAATAAAATGCGTTTAAATTCCTTCTAAGGTTACGTCTTGGGCAGACTTGGTGATCAAGAGCATCTTCTGCATCTCATGACCAATTTGGTTCGTAGCTGCCGCTATCAAATGACAATTTTCCTAACAAATGTGACATGAAGAGCAATATTACAGGCCTAATGTCTCCACTTACTTCACTGTCCCTAGCACAAAACCTTAGCAATGAAATCCTTGCCAAGTGCCCAGTGAATTTCGCATTTCATTACAGTGCCCGGGGACTTTTCTGTCCGCGGAAACGAATGAATTTTTCCACATGTTTCTTCCAAAATTTTAGAGAAATAAATGCTGCCTTAGGCAGAAAATTTCGTTTTAAACAAATATGTCAAAATTAGACGGTTCCTGTGGAAATTACACGATTTAAGAGTGATAAAATTAAGGATCTATGAAATAAAATACATTTTTAATTTGAACCCGTGCTACCGTTACAAGCTGAATATATTTCATGAATATATACACAACTTTCATTCTGGGTGTTATCGATCGAAAATATGGCCGTGTAGAAAAAAATGTAATAATGCAAAAAATTGCGTATTTTATAGTAGTCCGGTGCCTTTGTTATCCCCAATACAATGCTTATAATACGTGCATACACGTTTTCATTTTAGTTCAATAATTTTTCTTCAGTAATAGGAAGAAATGAGGCGCGCGCGTGCGCACACACATACACGCACAAAGAGGGAGATACACTGTCTAAGTGTATCTTATATATTATGTATTATATAAATGGATCATAGATTTCTGAAGCTGAATGATCTTTGCTTTAACAGCCGGTAAAATTATAAGAACTGCAAACAAAAAATTCACGAATATGTACAGCTTCTACTATTGCTTAGAAAAAAAATGTAATTTTAAAAATAATTTTTAAATAATATTGGACTGGATTAGGGAAAGAGCAAGATTTTCCATTTACAGTAGCAGTGTTATACTTACTGTCCGTTGAATTGCTGTTAACAGAAACTAGAAAATTTAAATGGATATATTTTGTTCGGAAACATTACCAAGTCCATCCGTTCCCTAACAATTGTCCATTTAAGGAAGTAATTGCTGTAAAAATCATTGGTAACAATTGACAGTCCGATCTAATATGCAATTATACTTCCGTTAATTTAATCGAATACTAGCATACTACAATTTATGAAAAATACGTAGAAAATAGTGTATATATTAATCGTTTCATCAGAAAATTATAATCTTTTATTATATTAAATATTAACACGTTGCCTTCGATTGCCTGATTGGTGTAAAACTTCATTTTGTACGCATAGTCACTAGAAGGATCTGTGAAAATTACAGAACCTAACCTAAGTGGTACACATGTGTACCACTTCGGAGTGAACGTGTTAAGGCGGGCTCCTCACTGAATTCTGGGATGCTTTATCCTCCTTCCCACTTTCCATACCTTCCGTACCTTCTCTACCTCCTCCCCTCCTTTCCCACGTTCTCCATCACCCATCATCAACACATTGACTGGAAAAACATTAACTTCAAGCACAATAGGCGCTCAACAAATAATTAGTCCTAATGCTAACAAATCTTTGCGTAATTAATACATTAATATGTATATTGGGTCGGCCAAAAAGTTCGTTTTTTTTAAGAAGATAGCATTTAAAAAACAAACGAAATTTTTGGCCGACCCAATACTTCATTATAGGAGCGCCATGCAATCACTGTAATGATGTTTCTAGAGCAACAGACCATCACATAATGGAAGCTGTACAAAACTGTACAATACAACGACATCAAACTATTTATCTATTCCTAGTCTCTAAGCCCATGATTAATAATCAGCTCGTGAATAAACATTTGATGTTAGTGCACGAAAAATGCTGAATGCTCTAATTTAAAACAAATTTGAACGCTCTGTTTGTGCTGAGGTGCTGCTCATGCTTGTGCTCCTATCAGCCTAAAGGCCAACTCTGAGGAGAGCTACACAGTGAAGCTATTGTTTCCACTGAACTGAAATTTACTCCTGACTGAAGTCGTGATTAGAAAAAAGGCATAAATAAGACAAATTGATCATTTCTACCAGGATGACATCAGTAATTTTAAGTGAGTCAGTTTTTAATATGACTCATCTAAACCTTTTATACTGACGAAAGAAATCTGCATGCGTACTGTTCAGACATTTCCTAGCTTTGGAAATGTTTTCAAGTAGTTTATCATATTAGATATTAAAAATAGTTATCAGTTCATTGCAGAGTGCAATACGCCTTTCGATAATATACTGTAGGATGATTTAAAAATGCAAGCAATGAATAAACTTCGTTCCCTAAGCACATCATCCTCTTGAGTCGTCCACAAGAAAATATTGTGCATCTTTTTTAATGTAAAAATTCTGTTATTGTGTATTGCTGAGGATAAAAATATTTGCGCTGCTTTGCATCAAATCAAGGTCTATGGAGTTCTATTCTAATGGCCTCCAAGGATGCTGGTCTTGAATAATGAGCTTCGTTATTCCTTCCCCGTCATATGTAAAAAAAACAACGATGTTACGATGTACTTAAATGTATTTCAGAGGTCGGACAAGAATATTTCTGTAATGAATTCAGTGAGAGCAATACTCGTTTTCTGAAAACCAAAATAAATTCCACGAATTGAACTAAACGAGATTTCAATTGTCATCAGGAGCGATGTATCATCAATTTATAGTGTTTCTATAGAAAAGCACGGTTCTCAAGAAAATGGGTGCCGTAAAGCTGAACACTAATAAGTGTATGTGATATTACGCCGTAGTGGGAGTTTGCTCAGTATGTCATATGTCAGGGTAGGTCATATGACTGGGTAGGTGAAATGGTTTGGTAGGTCATATTTCTTTGTAAGTCCTATGACTGGTGGATTCTATGGGTTATGAGTCATGAGTCAGCGAATAGTGTGGGTCGGTGGGTTATGATGTCTGGTTGGTGATATTGCTTGCTTGGTTAAGTAAAATTTTCCAATCTTAATGAAGAACGATTAATGAAGTTCATTTTCTTTCTGAAATAGTTATGAAAATATTGAAGGAAATAAGCCAACAAGATAGTTTCCTTCTTATATAGACAAAATTTATTGGAATAACACTTCGATATGACCAATGTAGACTGTTCAGTTGACAATTGGACGATTGAAGTTAGTGAAAGGGTCCACAATAGGACGGACTAAATCATGCATCCAAACTTACTTTCCCAATTGCACGCTCCTAAATTTATCTTCTAAAGCTCGAAATTATTCCAGTTGGACCCTGTTAGTCGTTCGAGCGAAAGCTCTCTAGAAGCCAATTTGAATATCGAACAGAAGTCTTTTTGGTACGAAAGCGAGTGAAGCTCTATGGCCAGAATCCATTGTCTCGCAACGCTGAGGGGTTGATCTTCCTCCAAAGTTTTCTGTGACACGGGCTAAAAAATTGTTTACCTTATTGCATTGGAAATTTCTCATCGGTTTATCTAAAAGCCTGAGGCAAGCGATCGACAAAGTTCGACGGATTCAATACTAATTCCGTCGCTACAAGAACGAGGGAAGTAAAGGAGGGTAAGCGTTGAATTGAGATCCACAAACCGTGCTTTTAGAAACTAGGGATCCATAGAGCTTAGCTGTATTCGAATTTGTGCAATTGAAAATAAAAGGAGGTCAAATAAATCGAGCCGGAACATTTACTCAAGTGTTTAAACGTCGATGAAATTGCCGCTTGATTTATAGTAAATCCCTGCCCGTATCCAGCAAAAGCGTAAGACGTCACTATTTCTGGACAGGTTTATTTAAAGCATCAACATACTGAATCTTCTGGTGAAAATAAAGAATCTGATGTACTGCTTTTACCGCTGAATTGTAGTGACAGCATAATGAGAAAAAACACGCAATTGGTAAAAGATTGTTCAAAATCTATCGCAGAAACACCTTCAAAACGAAATGCTAGTTTCCCAAGCATAATTGGTAAAAACATCAAAAACTTTTTGGAATACATCTTAAACAAATCATTTAATTAGCTGTAGAATGAATGAAAAGTTAACTTTTTCCTTTAATGCTAAAAAACAAATGAAAACCTTACCAATTCTAAGTGCATAAACAATTTATAAGATATATATTTTATATGATTTAAATGGAATGCATTTGTTTCAACACTTATTTCAGTTTTCATTTTACCCACAAGGAAGTCTTTTTAGCAATGATAAGCATTTACTTCGTTTTCAATATCATCCGATCGCACCGTGTAGCCTCATAAATATGAGGATCATGTGCAGCCATGAGCGGGATTTCATAGGCAATATAGACATGTGAACTTCAAAGTGGACGACTTCAAATATCATAGTTATAGTGATGCACTATTTCCCTATCCTAGGGACGTTCACATGACATTTCTGCTGTTGCTGTCGGTCGAAGTGGCACTTGTTCTATTTTGTTTATTCAAAACGTGGTTTATAGTCTCCTCCAACGCAAGATTGTAGTGGTCATTTAAAGAGATTATCCAGAAAGGGAGATTCCAAGCTTTCGTTTCTGTTCGTTCCAAACGCAAGAGCAGTGGCTTACATCCTTGGACTTTCTCAAAGAAAATGTAATATCGAGCTGAGTTTGAAATATTCAGTACAGACTCTGAATATTATGAAAGTCAAAATGAGTAAAGACTTGCAATGCACTACCAACATGGCGTCAACTCCCACGTATGTTTTGCATTTGTACAAGAAGCTTAAAGGCTTAACAAATTTTTTTAAGGAAATATTACTTGCGGCAATAGCATCACAGCAGATGAAGCTGGAAAGTATACCTTCCTCCCAACAAGGGAAAGTAATCAAACCGGAAGTATGTGGGCAGCATTTTTTTTCAACCTCCGATGAGCTATAAAAAGAGGCAAATACGCATAACTTGATAATTTTACAACCAAAAGTACTTCAGGGTCTCACTTATTTCTGTACATAATTGCCAAGACGAATACAACCCGATTGTCCGAGATACGGGTAATTGAACATGGCCACTACGATCGAAGCTTTCACCAAGTTTGAGTTACAAAGTGGAATCCGTTTTCTGCAAGCAGAAAGACTTAGTGCTGTTGAAATCCAATGGGCACAGTGAACGGGGGCAACTTTATGAGTGAGGGTGGTGTACGGTGATGATGTTGAAAATTTAAAGAAGTGTGAACCGATTTCCATGAAGAAAGTGGACGAGTGCACAAGTGCTCCACCTTTTTGCCCGTACCTCGGGCAATCAGGCTGTATCCGACTCAGCGATTATCTAGAGAAATGAGTAAGACCCTGCAGTACTTTTGGTGACAAAATTAGTATGTCATACAAATTTACCTGTTTTAACACGTTGAGTGCGATACGACCCGCCGGTGGGTCGCTCAGGTTAGGTTCTATAATTTTTTCAAGGCTTTCTAGTGACTGTGTGTACAAAGTAAAGATTTGCACCAGCTAGGCAATCGCAGGCAACGTGTTAATAGCCCATCAGATGTAGAAACAAAAACAGCCTTCGTATAATTTTCTTTTTTTAGACTCGAGTTCCGGTGACAATATTTATTTGTCCAAATTAGACTCTGCAACTCAGCCTGTAACATTCCAAAAATGCTTAAATTGAAGTAAAACCAATTTTGCAAAAAAACATTTTTGTGTACATCAGGGTGTCGTTTACAGCAAGTGAGGCCGTATGGATCATTTGACAGCTTTATGAACTATATTAGAGATAGAACGAGTGCTGAACTAGCTTCAATGACGGTCATTCTGACCACTACTCGCAGTTATAACAGCAAGGGTAGTCACCTTCAACAGCTCACAAAAATGCGCCAGATGTAGTCACCAAAAGAAAATTGAACTCCGAGGGGAAAAAAGATGTAGCGAGGATGGATTTCTTAATTAAATAATCTCTGTTCGTTATTTTGACGTTAGTCGTAGGAGTGTTAATACCATTTAATTTCCAAAAAAGTAAAATAGAAGCAAAATGAAGCAGAATCGTAGGAAAACTCATAAAACATAAGAAATAAAGGCTAAGTTAATCTAAAATGGAATGTCAGGAACAAAAAAGCTAACTTAAATTGACAAAGTAGATGTACAGAGGTTCATAACATGTGCTGTTTTCGCAAGAATTTCGCTGCAGAAGTTCTCTAATGGCAACGTCGAAAAAGCTGTTAAGAAGAGTGTATGGGGCTTAGAGCTGTAAGGAGATTACAGTGGGGAGCTTGCTGGATGAAGTGCGTCTGTTAGTGAGTGTAGTCACTGCAAAGGGTTGTGAAATAAGCGGTTCTTTAGAGTTGGTTTATTTGAAGATATAAAACGAAAGTTTTTAAATAATCGTTGAATTTTACTACACCACAACATTTGAAATTACTGTAGCCGAACATTCTGGAGCAGGCTGTGCTGTTCCCATGAGAATCTTTAAATAGCTGACACTGTACTATGTACAGAAAGTTACGTCTTCGACTTACAACTGTCACTGTTTAAAGTGACATACAACTGTCACTGTTTAAAGTGACATGCAACTGTCAGATAGTGTGTAAAGTGACATGCAACTGTCAGATAGTGTGTAAAGTGACATGCAACTGTCAGATAGTGTGTAAAGGGACATGCGACTGTCAGATAGTGTGTAAAGGGACATGCGACTGTCAGATAGTGTGTAAAGTGACATGCGACTGTCAGATAGTGTGTAAAGTGACATGCGACTGTCAGATAGTGTGTAAAGTGACATGCGACTGTCAGATAGTGTGTAAAGTGACATGCGACTTTCAGATAGTGTGTAAAGTGACATGCGACTGTCAGATAAAGTATGTACAGAGTTTTGTGGCTTAAACAGGATAAAACCCGTGGCATTAAAACTAGTTACACATAACTAGTAAGACAAAACGCATAAGACAAAACACACCAGTGTAACTGCTGTATTGACAAACTTCAGTATGACAGGCTAGGATCAAAATTTTGCAATCCCTGGTATGACAGAGGCTGTCATCAAATGGAAATGAGGTGAAACAGGACTAAAAGTGATGTGTATGCCTTTAAAATGAATAATTTGTTTTAACATTTAACTCATAAATGAAACAAAGTTTATCTTAAGTCAGGACATTGTTTTCTGCAAATTACCGAGATTCCCGATATCAGGCAAACTAGATTGAAAACAAGTAGCCTAAAACATCCTTATTTAATAACAGGAAGCCTTCAGTAGCACCGATTTTTCAACCACAACCCAAATATTTCTAAAAAAATTGTTCATGACAAGTGGTATTGGATTGCGTAATACGAATGCATTCTCATATTTGGAGTACCATTGAATATCGTTATTCATGTTCTACGCACGGAACGAATCCCATTGAGCTACACTCCCATCATTCCGCTCAATTGAATTCCAGTACTTGAAAATTCCTGCTGTGATCTGCAATTACCTTAGAAAGAAAGCAGCCCCTCGTGCTTTTTTTTGGTCTCAAAATTGTCGAGTTACATGCCAGTGCATTCAAGAATGCCATTTTCCAAGCGTTTCAGCAGTGTAATGTCTGTACAAGAGTCTTGTTGGAACATGATTGGTATTAAATACCAAAATATCAAGTTAGAGAAGCGTTGAGACGTTTGCATGTTCTGTAGCTTGTACACATTTTTGACGAGATAAATTTGAATGTCAGAGATAAACTCGCAGTAAAAATAAAATAGAACTCTAGAGCGTTTGAAATATGTAAAGTAAATGTTACTAGAAGAATAACTATTGGCGGATCCTTCGGTATCTATGAATAAATTTGATATAAAGAAATATTTTTAAAAAATCGGTGTGCTGTTTAATCTCAAAAAAACTGTTCAAGTAATTGCTTTATCTTTCACTGAGATTATTATCAAGTAATAAATCTACAAATTTAACGAATGTTAAATTTTTATAGGTAATAACAGACGGATAAATTGAAAAGAGTTATAAATTTAAGCAACTCAAGATTGTTAGCGTGAAATAACTAATGATGATTTATTAAAACAAGTGGACGAGTACCCTTTTGATCAAACTAATGAATAATTAACAGAATTTATTATTTAGGTGTTATCGAAAATAGAAGTCGGATTTTTTTTCGAACAACTTTAACAAAACAAAAACTTCCGATAAAATTCTGATTGTTGACTTACAAAAGTAATTGTAAGTTTGTTTAGAAATTAACTACTTCAATGATCTGGTAAAACTCTGGGTAAAATATTCAGTGAGATCAATGAAGTGTTCTGTAAGTGCTTATAGCAATATTAAGAAAGCATATGTGCTCTTCCGTAAATTACTGATAAAACTTTAGTTCTTTATGCATGCAATATTTTTACACATGAAGAAGTATTTAAGGAACGGTTAATTATTCGAATTATTTACCGTCGACACCCAAATGAAAAAATTAGTAGCACTTGACGACAGATGTTCAGAAAGAGGAATTTGTATGATTGTTTCAACATTTTGCGCACATTACTGAAGACTGAAAACGTTCGATTTATGGCTATTCCTCTTACTTAGATTTCTCCGGTCAATATTGAAATCTCTAAAATAAACAGCTTTCATAGAATTTATGTGTTGTTGCAACTGGACAAAACTCATAGTGACATTATGCCACTCAAATGTGCTCCAAAAAATACCGTTCCGTGGATAACAACAATAAAAAAGGCACGCCACATCAAAGTGCACACTCCAGCACTCCTATGCAGCCACTTACCTGAGTGCTGTCTTCATCTCATCCGCTCACCACCACTGCATAGCAGCTTTCCTACTTCTGTCGGCCTCAAGCGTGCGTTTAGTCGCATAGCAGAACCTGGAAAGCGAAAAAACATACGTAAAGCTCATGCTGCGCTTTACAAATGTGCTTATAAAGTATGAACCCCATAAGAACAGTAATTTATAGGATGAATTCATGCTAACCGGTAGATCATATTCAAAATGAACAAATTATGTTCCATTCGTCTGTGTTTCAAGATTTACGAGCCAAATTAATGTGATAGGATTTCTGAAGAGAAAATTCTTGAATTTCTTCGACTTCTTTTTGCCCGTTTCTTACTTCATATTTGCTCACAAAATTGAATGCGACTTGTCATGACCAGCTGTCCAATAAATCTGAAGTCCCACAAACTCTTTAGGTTTTTTTTTTCTAAATGTGTAATAAAGTGAACATTAACATTTAAGATTTGCGGTGCATCGTAAATAATAAATTTTATATCGAGAAGCCATTGTAACTTTAAATGAGAATTTATCGTCACGATCTTAGTGAGCCCCTCACAAAATGAAAATGATACAATGTAATCAACAATTTTTTATTAAAACTGCAAGATCAAACCTCATTTCGTTCCTCGTCAATGCTTATAAACTCTCGGATTATCTATACCCGGGCTTAGATCTTTCTTGACCTTCTTCCCTCTCTGGCTAAGATGATCAAACTCTAACGTAATGAAAGGTTCCCTCCGTCTCTTGATTAGAGCTTGCCGCATGGTGAATGGGTTTATTTGTTTCCCCCATTTCATTACGTGCGATTCCCGGCACAGGTCATCCAATTAACCTGTTCCCAGGCGGGTTCTAGAAAGCTGGGAATGTAAGCCGCCCTTGAGATACGAGTTCAACATATTGTTAATTCTCAAGCTCTTTGATCCCCGTAATGGACTATAGGTGGGAAGAGCGATCAACATTTAAGCTCAATTTGTTAGGCACGGATTAAATTGACGAGCTGAATTTCTATTATAATTCAATGTTTCAGCGGTTTCTGTTGCATGCAGGAATTTACTGTTTAATTAAGACAAGTATTTGCATTTTTAGATGCACCTAATTTTTTTGAACTTGTGGGAACTGCCGATGAATTTCCAATGTTAAGATGGTAAAATACACGTTCAATGCATTAAGCTTCACAGGAATGGGTAGTAATTTATGCTTGTTTCTCTTAATAATTAACAACTGCAAGTACTCATGTCAATAGAACTTAATCTTCCCTTAAATTTAGCAGCATTCCATGGTGATATTCTAAAAGAACTAGCTAAATAATGACCATTTACAGGTAGTGGCATCGTTCAGCAATGCATATGTGTTCAGTGTATATAACGTGCAAGCATACAGAATTCACCAGTTTAAACTGTGCTCTTTGATAAGCACATCAAGTGCGATGTAAACTAGTAACTCCTAATTTCGACCCCCAATTTGTTGCCTCTTGAGTCTCTGTTTGTTGACTAGCAAGTTTAATCCAAATCGAACTCCAATTAAATTCGCACCACGAAGCTGTTAGCGGACGCGATTCCCCACCCAATCGAAGAGCAAACCACAGAACTAAAAAGCGCGTTATCAAATTATCTTTCCCGCAGCATTTGCTTACTTAATCGAGGGTGGGAGCTCCTCACGCCGGAAGTCCTAGAAATTCAGGAGCGGTTGCAAATTGCTGAATTCGCTTTTTCGTTTTCAGAATTCGATTGAATTCCACGACTCGTGGCTTTAGAATTCTCTCTTAAATTTATCTGAGCCATAAATTCTGGTGGTTGTACGTCCATATCTTAAAAATGATTTCGGTGATTTGGACTTCACGAAACATATCCGAGTTGAGCTCCTCAGGACCTCAATCTACATCAATTTTAGAAGGTAACACACACACACACGTTTGTACTGGGCTAAAACCTTTGGCTCATCAATCATTGATTTCTATGTAAGGGTTGTTGTTAATGTATGTTGTTCCTTCCTTGGCCCTTCGCAATTAATCTCATTTTAATAAAATATTTTCGATATTACTGTGCTTCCATTACAAAAACTGTCATAACTTGGAAAAAATATTTCAACTTCAACACGACTCTTTGCATCAATTTAGGTATTCAACATTGAAAAAATTGTGCAAGTTATTGTATATCAGTTGAAAGATAGTCACGAATAAATTAACTTGAACTTGAAACCAAGTAATGCAATTTAGTTGCAAAGAAAGATAAGAAATGGCATTGTGACTTGGAACTTAAGGAAAACGAATCCTTAGATCGAATTCAACGACAGCATCTTATAGCAGCAGCTCATTCAGCCTGAGGACACCGACACTTAATTTATACTTCATCTACTTTAAAAATCCAAAATCCAATAGTTTCATAGTCAAAGAACAAATTTAACCAAAAATCATGCAAAAATATTGAAACTAAATCTGTCTAGTCTTGAACTTAGCGTTGTGTGATATTCAGAATCCGTAGAAAATATGTAATACATAAAATAGTGGGAATAAAGGATGCTGTCAGTTTGACTTATTTGAATAAAGTTACTGCAAAACTTTTGTACTTAAATTTTATAAGTTATGAATTGAATCTCTATGCGATCTTCATAATTGGAAAAAATAGGTATAACAAAATTAGTGGCATCAAATTATGCAATAAGTTGGCCTCGTTTATATCAAAGAAACTATACTTGACTCCAGTGAATTCAAACGTTCTGGCACTACTAAATTTGTAATGCACACAGAGTATTTAACAGCGTCATCACATGCCTCGTTCAGATCTTGTGCTGATATATTATAAGATGTATTCATCAACATCATCCCAAGAACATTATACGCGTAAAAAACAATTCCAAGTCTACGTATGATAATTTGCAAGAGTTCTGTAAGCAGTGTTGTTTGTGCTGTGTTTGTGTCCGCTATTAACGGAGAGGTGACCTATTGATTTTATTGGATAAGATATTCAAGTAAGGAATAAGTGTTTGTCCTCAGGAACTTTTAGAGCGGAACAACTGATTGCAGAAGTATGGGCACAAGAAAAATAAGTAAATGGCTATATATATATATATATATATATATATATATATATATATATATATATATATATATATATATATATTAGTTAATCAAGCATGCTGCAGTCAAAAAGTTTTTAAATGGTTATAAATTAATTGAAAAATATTCTAGTTTCATGGCTCGCTAGTTTTCATATCAGACACCCGACAATAGAGGCAATACATTAATAAAAACATTCAGTGACTGAATAAAACTTTCCTTGTTCGAAGTAATTTAAAAGAGTTACTTCGGAGATTATGAAAGCATGCAGAATAGTTCAATGCTTCCGTAGAAATTGGTTCTTAACCGTAATTCTAATAGTGTGGTCATATGGCAACACCTATACATTTTAAAAAGACAAATAAATTGCTAAAGTAACGTGACAGATGTCCAATAATGATGCAATAGTGAGCTCGTTGTGCCTCATGCAATGCTAACTCCTAATCAGTCAGTAACTAACTCTTGTTGGTTACTGACGTTTTTCCGCAACAATTTAAAAAAGAATCTGGGAGAATTACGGTTAATAATATGTCCCTCCATCAAAAAGTATCGTTTATTTATCAGGAGTAGTAAATAGCTAGGGTTGCTACTGAAGATAGCCTCATCCCCAAAATACACTCTCGAATACAGCCATTATCAGAATTACTTCTAAAATCTGTAAGGAGGTCAGGGATCCTTTCTTCCTCGAGGAGATCTAAGTCTCTAAGCTCCGTTGAAAGACAATTTCTGTCAGCCTACGCTCTAGTTAGTGGATGAGATTCCTTTTCCCGGTGCCGCAATGTTCAGATGCCGCTGAGACTCGCACCGCGTGATCTAACTCTGAGGCAGATTTAAATTCGTGGAATAACTGGAAGTATAACAATAATGAGAAAAGTCAAGGAGTTGGAGACATTAGGGAACAGTTTATAGACAGTTTAAGCTTTCAGCGGTAATGTTGCACAACATCGAATTGGCTTTCAAACAAAGCTGATGCAAGGGTGCTGTGCTATGAGTTAATGGATGTAACCAAATTGGTCTTCAAAGATGCATTTAATAAACGTTCAGCAGCCCAAAAAGTATCGTCTAAACGACAAAACTTTACCTAACTTCAATGGCAAAAATGGCTCAGCGTAATGCAACATCAGGGCAAATAAGGCCAGTTCTCGAACACTGCTTCAAGAATATTACCAAAGTTTTGTAACTTAACGACATGGAATACTACAAAATTTCCCAAGTGTAATTCATCTCGATTAAACAACTATTTCTTCTCAGCAGTTAAGTGTTGCGTTTTGTCGCATTTTCGAGCAAGGAGGCTGGAAACTTTAAAAATCCCCATAAAATCCTGAGACACAAGAAGATGTCATGGAACCACGGCTTGACTGAGCTGTAAAATCCTCCAATCTGAGGTAAGGAATGACTTTAAACTGAATCACGAATTTTACCGCACAAATATTGCCATTTCTCATTAGCAACCCCTCTGCTCGACTCTGATTTCATGCCTTCTACGGTCTTATAAAAGCTCCAGTAAGAACACAATAAACGGTTTACGGTGAGCATCAAGTTTTTAGGACGCTACTTGACAGCCCTGGGCACTCGAGCTACAGACGTATAACACAAGACGCGAGGTTCTTTTCAAAACGAGAGAGAGCCGCTGCCGTTGGTGGGAAATAGAACAGGTCTTATACATATAGAAAAATAAACTGAAGAGCATCGTGAATGCATATCATCGGATCTCACGCATAAGTTTGAAATGTCAGGCCAATGTCATCTGAACATTTTGGTGGGCTCTTAGGTACCATCCAAAATGCTAAAATTTCATCGTAGTTGATCCAGCATTGAAAACTAATAGCAACTATAGAGAGCTCTATGCTTTGTTAGCCAGGCAACCCAAAGTTTTCCAATGGCGTAAAATTTTAGCACAGCTCACAAATACTGTTACAACTTTAGGGAAACTGGAAATGAAATCTTCTCAGTATTCTTCAGGGGGAGCTTTATGTAGGTGGTAAAATATTTATGTGAAGAAATTATGCCATGATAGAGTTGAGTCTTACCCATAGAATTTCTGCCATTAAAAATATTAAATTGTAGAAAATCAGAATCTGACTTCAAATAGCAGTGACACAAATGAAGATCAATGAAACGAGTTTTATTTAGAATGATGATATTTCCCTCATTGCTGCTTGGACAACTGCTGTTTTTATTGTAGATAATCTTATGAAATAATTTTCGATACCCTTGGCACACTAAAAAGACCACATGTGAATATGCTTTCCAGAAAACGTTCAGTAATAAAAAAAGTTTTTTAGAGAAAATTGACGAAGCAACACCAGACTACAATTGCTGGATTTGGGAAATGTTTAACTATTTTCACAAGCATTCTCTACTAATTGACCACCTATCGGACTACGTATCCTTTAAAAAATGTACACCGAACAAATCTAAAATTTAGTATTTGGAATCTAGTCATTACAAATAACGGAGTCTGTATTGTGTATTACGTTGAGTTGTAGTTCTTTAGCATACGAGAACTGCATCAATATCCCCCGGTAGGTGAGAAAATGAATCAGTATAAGACAGGCTTTGATGGAGGACCCCCTTGGATTAAAGCCGGAAAGTTAATTACAGAACTTTCACTAAATAAATGAACTAATTTTAAAGAATAATGCAAATAATGAGCCATGAAAACGAAAAGTTGGGTTGGTGTTTGATGCTAGAATTCTTATGGTAGAAGTTAAAATTGCAAATCAGCGAGAAAGTTTTAGTAAAATATGAAACAAAATTGAAATAACTACTTAAAATCTCCCCTTCTATCAATGAATGATGGGTTGTGATATACATTCTTCAAATTTAAAAACAGGTAAATAGTAGAAATCAGTACCAGCACTTATGCACTCAACTAGCAAGGTAGAAAAATATTTTCATCAATAATTTTTTCCTGAATTTATACTAGAAGGTCATTCCTTAATGATGAAAATAATAATTGATCGAGTCTTTCCCTTCTCCACTTTATTCAAATTTTTCATCTGAGAGTCAATATTTCATTTGACTTCTTAACTGCTATCAAATACGAAGTGATTGTTCAGATCATTTGCATTTGCTATTTGCTATTTAAACTCTTCACCCTTACGAACAAAATATTAAGGTAGCCCGCAACGAAGTGGGCAAACCGCAATTTTTTATATAATATCTCATTTCTTCGTTGCACTTCTTTTGGAAATAGGCATTGATCTCTTGTAAAC
>VCRD01000181.1:83378-138259 GCA_006783055.1 Trinorchestia longiramus
TTGTTAAACTTGTACACACTTGTTAAACTTGTACACACTTGTTAAACTTGTACACACTTGTTAAACTTGTACACACTTGTTAAACATGTACACACTTGTTAAACATGTACACACTTGTTAAACATGTACACACTTGTTAAACATGTACACACTTGTTAAACATGTACACACTTGTTAAACATGTACACACTTGTTAAACATGTACACACTTGTTAAACATGTACACACTTGTTAAACTGGTATACACTTGTTAAACTGGTATACACGTCTTAAACTGGTGCACACGTGTTAACACATTTCCCGCAAAGTGACGCACCGGTGGGTCACTCAGGTTAGGTTTTGTAATTTTTTCAAAGCTGCTAAGCAATCGCAGGAAACGTGTTAAACTGGTACACACGTGTTAAACTGATTCACAAACCCCTACTGGCACGGAATCTAAATTAGTAAGTAGCTACAAAACATTCATTGAATTAGCGCAACAGTATACTGGTGTGCAACTATCTTTCGGCACAAATTGCGCCGCAGGTGCTCCCTTAATGGATAAGTAAAAGTAAAGTTTCACGCCAAATTTCTTAATGAGGTAAATCGATTTGGTGATTCATGGTAATTTTCTTCTGGGAGCATTCTCATTAGCCCTAACCTGTACAAGGTACTAATTATCGGCAAGCATTTGTAAGGTTGACAAGATAAACCTAGCTACTTCAAGTAGATGTTAGGTTATTAAACGAAACATGCAAGGTAGCGATGTGTTTTTAGAAAAACACTTCCCCTTTAATCAAGCCAGCTAAGAACCCTTGACCGAGACAAAAACCATAAATTTTGCCATACAAATGAGGGTGATAAAATATGATAACAACCCAATGATTTCATTTTCCCATTCCACAACTTGTATAGGGGTGGAATAAAATTTTTTACAGTTAATCTTGGTGCAAGCTCAGGCAAAACAAGTGAATTCAAGATGTTAGTGATATGGCATTTTTATAGAGGTCTATGTGTCAAGAAATTAAGATAATGGTAAAGAACGCCAATTTAACTACCGTGCTTCTAAAATACAAATATTGTGGCCTTCCAGCAACGTATGAGTAATCTGAAAATTGGTGTTCATCCCAAATACAAGTTGGAAATTTTTCATATTATCCAACCCAGAATTGCATCCTAATAATCACAACAGTCAAAGTATTTTCATCCTTCTCAATGTTAGTTTTTCCCAGAAATTATAAACTTTCTTTACATGATTTTTGTATAGCTCCTTGAAACAAGAAAATTTGGAGCAGAATTCAGGTCGAACAGAATTGGAAAGCTAGTTCATATCGAGTTGCATTCATCAATCAAAAAAATATTTACTTTATTATGTTGAAAATAAACAGTTGATAACCTACTTTCATCGACTTTGTAGGTAGAGATAAACATGGCTTACATGCTCAAGTATTCAAGTAATGGTGTTGGAACGAAACCGTTGCATGAAGGACCTGCCTGAAGTAATGCAATTCCAAAGCAATTACTTAATTTATACCATAAACTAATTTCTAACTTACTTATGCTCTGACGAACTTTGCTGTTCATATTAAAAAATACCGACATGCGATGCAACACTCTGTAGGTTATACGTTACACAGGTTTCAATATTGAAGCCAAACTTAAACTATCCCTAAAAATAAGCATGGAACTCGGCGTCTAAAACTCTCCTTTATTGAAGAAAAACACACACAAATTCAACTCACCGCCGGCAGCGTTTAGCTCAGAGTATTCAAGTTTCCTCAGCTCAAAGTAAATTTCCTCGGCACTCCATTAATATGCGTGCATAGATCGAGTCCCAGCACTAGCTTCCGCCCTACCAGCACAACTGCCAGAATGAGCAAGCTCAGCTTAGAGTTCATTTTTCTGGTCTTCTTCTTCTTCTATGTCGTGTTTATTTGGTGCTTCGAAAAATAGTCCATGTAGACCCACGTCAGAAGGTAGGTCAAGTTTTTCTTTTGTTTACAATTTTTCTTTTGTTCCAACCAGCAAAACACAGAAAATTTCAAATATTTAGCGAGTTTTTCTGGTCTGTCACGCTGTCCCACGAATGCGGAAAGCAAATACAGAATAAAAACTAAGTGCGGTATTTCTTTTCAGTAGAACACGTTTTAAGATTCAAGCAGTCTACTAAAGGTTGAACATTTTGTAAATTTAGCTTCAGAAGGTAAATTGTTTTGAAATGAGATTCGAGCAGTTGTTAGATACATACAGTAACTAATCGTTAACCCTTGACAGTGGACTTTCCACAAATCTTGTTTAAAATTTATCCGTTTTGCTGATCGCCAGTACAAATAGAATACAATCTTTTCAACAATCCAATTTACCTCACAGCAATTTTCTTTTGGCTGTGTTGAATAAAGAAGAATTTGAACCCAAGAATAAATGTATTTCCTTTCATTTAGACGTGCGGATTCAAAACTTCAAAAATCGCTCAATGGCCTCAATGAAGGCAATCGGCCAGTTTTGACCTGGTCCGAGAAAATTGCCACAGCCAAGCATCTCAGTCAAGACTGAACAATTTTTTCGTCAGTTGCGTCGAGTTCCTGCAAAAAAGGAAATAAAACTCTGCCCATGAAAACCAAGGAAAGTGGTAGAGACTATTTCTTTAGAAATATTTTCTTCTTGGGGAAGTTCGTTCCTTCAATAATTTCGATGACAGGATCTGATTTTTTTTTAGATCTAGTCGAAGTTGACCGATCAGAAACAAGAACTTTTAAAGGCTAGTAGAAAAGATTAGTATTGCTTCGCTTAAACTTCTTTATACAAATATTTTTAATGAATAATTTTCTCATGCTTTCGAAGCTCAAATTCATAATCGGTTTGATTGGCTCGTTTCTATTAGACAATGAGTACTACAATCATCAGAGATTTCTTGAAAAATATTGAATTTTTGTAATTCCGTCATGATGATTCTTAACATTCTTAATTTTCGTTGGAAAAAGACTATGTTGATTGTGTGTACTATCTTCGTGTCTCTGAGACATGTTGATACGTACTTTAGAATGAACAATTCCAGTATGTATTTTTGAAGTGAAACCCCAACACAGCGACAGCTTCTGCTTTCGCGCGTGAAGGCGTGTGTAGTTTGTTAACTGGAACATTTATTCCTGCGCAGTGCGTTCCTCACATTTATTTTAAAACCCTTAACTTTAATACTATTAGATGAGGGATGTTCAATTTGCAACCATTTATTATAAATGGCTTCAGGTGTTGGTGTCCAGGTGTAGGCCCTGCAAAACAACGTGAATTCTTTGCATTTTTTAGCTGTCGCATACCCGTCATACGATGATAAATCCAAAGGTTCTATAGCCATTCTCTAAGCCCTCAAGGATTTCCGGAGCTTCTGTTGTATTAGCTTTACTATAAAATGCTTTAAAATTAAGATTATAGAGACCAACGATACTAAATGAAATGCTAATCAAATAAGCATAGATCTAAGATAATCCTCATAAGCAATTTACTCTACGAACACTAGAAGCCCAACAAATTATCAAACGATGGAAATTTCCAACGTTTGATAATTTTCAGAATTCCCTTAGGCAAAGCCACTAAATGAAGGGTGAATCCTGACTAAGTGATCACGGAAGAGTGATCCTCACGAAGCCAAAGGCATGACGGTGATGCGCTTTTAATGAAGACTGCGTTTTCAATAATTATTGCATCAAAGACACTACGAGAGGATCATACGCTGAACAACTCGTGATCAATGGAGAAGACTAAAGGCACCTAGCTAGACTCAAAGCCCATGAGATCTCAATGATTTGCTGCCGGGCGTGAGCCCTGTAGTTCGTACGCTTACCAGTGCTTGCCCATGAAGACATCAATTATATTTATTAACCCAATAAAACGTTAAATACTTACTGAGCTGCCTAGGTAATACTGGATCGGCCAAAAAGTTCGTTTGTTTTTTTAAAGAGGAAGATGACATGTAAAAAACCAACAAACTTTTTGGCCGACCCAATATATTGATTACAGTTCAACTAATATTGACCTTGAATTCAAAGACGTGATCGCAGAGATGCTACCAACAATATTACGGGCAACAATTTGATATTTATGGAATCTTTGCCCCTATGCTTGATGGAAATATGGTTCATGTTGTCTTTTTTCTCGAGTAAAATAAAGAGAGAGAGAGAGAAGCCGTCGAACTCTGACGGAAAGATTTCTTGACTCAAGTCGTCGGTAGTCTGCGCGTTCATTACTGAGCGCAGTAGAAACTGAAAAACAATTTTAATGCCGTGCCTGATAACGCTGTAAGCCCATGTACAGTTTACGAGTTTGAGACGAACACTTTTGACTGTCAAATTTACGCTCGTAAAAGTTCTTTAAGAACTTGACTAAATGATCTTAACTGTAATTGGTTGGTCTTCAGGGCTGAGGTTAATATACCAGGACACATTCAGTACAAAATTCGTACAGAGGTAACGTCATGCACAAAGCCAATATACATATTTGAAACTTACAATTTATTACCCTGTATATAATCTTAACCATAAGCCAGACACATTCTTAATTTTACACTCTGATTCCTCAGATAATAGAAGGTAAATAGACTTTCGACCCCAATATAGAACTGATGGTAAATATCATAATATGTGCAAAAAGGGATTATTCCAAGTCACAATTATTCCAAGTTTATGAAAACTCCGAATCTATAAGTTTTTTCTGAAAGAGAGCTTAAAAAGCCACATTAGAATTCATTTCATTTTGTGCAAAATCATCCAATTGCAGGTCTTTTGTTCTTCATAACCTAGTAAGATCAGTAACATCAGTATTGGAAGGTCAGTTAAGGTATGTAATTTTCTTTAATTTTAATAGGTTTCCGTTTCTCCAATATTATTAGCACCAATTATCGAAGTCATTTCGTATTCAAAAAACCTATTTGATTCATGACGATCAAAACATTTTTCTCTTATATATAAGTTTAGACTTTGAAACTGCTACAATTGACCCTAAAATCTTCATAAAATCAAAATATAACAGGAGTTGAATAACAGTTTCTGCTGTATAAAACACGGATGTTGATAATTTTCAATGGAATTATCTCAAATTCATGCTACTGTCCTACAGAGAAGTTTCTGATCATAATTTTTGAATATAACTTCCTTATTCATGGCTGAAATGGTGCGAGGTGTGAGCTTTGAAATTTTGTAGGCATATATAATTACACATGTTTGATCATAGCGCAGCATACAGCGAGCATTAGGCTTTTTCAGCGTTTCATCAACGGACTTTTTTCAAAACTTTGTTCTTTCAGCTTTAATACGCAAATCCTTTAAAACTTTCATAAATCTGTGCGGTTTTTCAATTTTTAGCTTTCACCAGCAGTCCGAGCTTTCAGGTTTTATTATTTTTGCAAAGTTTCTTGGAATAATTTATGAACAATCACAATTTCAGAACAAATAATTTCCTCAAAAAGCGTTGCCAAAAACATCAGAAAACTTGATATTATTTATTGTGACTTGGTATTTCAACTCGCACGTGTATTTCTGAAACTTGATTTTCTGAAATTACTTTGGAATGCTGACACAAGCTTCAGCAGGAGCTCCCGAGGACTACTTATCTGTAATGGAAGATCCAGATCATTCCGGGCCTACCATTGTGACACTGTGGTCTAAAAAAAGAAAACGTCGAAATTTACTCAACCTTCAAGTCTCATCTCGAAAAAGATTTTCCTGAGATTGGAATGCTTGTATTCAAGAAGATATTTGTAGTGTAAACGAAAGTTTTATTCAAAATCAGGTTTCTCAAATTTTCTCGCCCCATTTCAGAAACCTAAAATTAGAATGAGATTTTTTGTACAATAAGCAATGTAAATAAATGTAAGAAGAAGAATTTAAAAAGCAGTGTAAACATTTTTAACATGTTTGATTTGTCTTTGCAGCAGGGAAGGGGAAGTCTAGGGTCTAAAAGTTTATGCTACAGGAGTTTTTTTAACATAGTTCATTGTAAACTACATGGAACATATTTTCTGCAAAATAAATTGTTGATAAACCTGAAGGAAAAGAAACGCCCTAAAAAGAGTTAATTAATTTTTTTTAGTCAAAGCTGATTCTCGAGAGGTTCTTGGAGGTGGCGCGATTTTAAGATGGCTTTTATCACATTGTATGCATTTCCAAGTTAGGAAAATAAAAAGAAGCCCGGGGAAGAACCAAAGTCAGTTTGTTCGCACAATTTTTATAATCTTACAGGACATTTTTGTTGTATATGAAGATACCTTAATTTCCATCACTAGATTAACGGTCGTCTGTAACGTTATTTCCACTAACTACTTATTATCAAGAAACATTACAATATCTGTCTTGTAGTTTGAGAGTGTGGAAATTAATTATCGAAAACCTGGTCATTATATTTGTCCCTTGATTAATGGGAATGGATATAGATTACGGAAAGCACCTTGTAAAATTTTTCTCCCAATTCAAAAGGATGTCTATGTATAAATCAATAAAACTGGTCAATACGTTCATTTATTTATTCTGTAGCAAACAAAAACGTTCATTTCAAAACTGCAAATGTTTGTTTCCTGCCTGATCACAAGTAGGTATTTGTGTACTCAGTCTTACAATGTAAGCAATAACATTGTTGACGTCGTGCGATGAAAAAGTTCCTCTTCGTGTACCTTTGGCTCAAAAATAAGACCCCAACATTGGTAGCCAATAACCGGCAACTTTATACGATCATCAATTGTCTCTCATCTAAGCTCATTTCTCATCTCTGCAGCCGCGAGGACAATAAAATCGTTAATCACAAAAGTTGGCTATCTTTCTCGCGGTAGATTTCCCTCTAAAATTGAGGCTTGGCAAACTGAGGTCCTTCCAGGTCGTGAAAAGTTCTCTCAGCTCTGGCAAGGGTCTGACAGTCCGAGTTTATAGGCGTCCTTATCAGTTTCAGTGCCCCCTCCCTACTTTTTAAATGGAAGGTAAAATGAAGAAAATAATATTTGGGCCTAGCCCTGGATTTTGCTTAGGCCGTACAGATGCCTTCCACACGATCGTTGACATCAAGCCTAGCAAGCCTGATCACAATCACGACCGAGATATGGGTGCCGCTAAAGCCGGTAAAATCTCTTACTTATGCAAATTGAGATGACGTCCGACCTGCTTTGGCACGGTCACTTGTCCTGAGCTCACAAGCCTTCATTACAAGTTTGGCCAACAATTTCCGAGAAATGTTATGTGTTCATTATAATTTACATGGCATATTGAAGGCATAAAAAAGTTAGCATAAACTTTTATAAAGTGAATTGCCTTTTTTATGCACGGTAACAAGGCGACATGCTCCTTGCATGTTTATTTTAGACCCGTTGAAACGTTAACGTCATAGATGCTTGGAGCTTAAATAGAGATAATTTTCATCTGCAAGCTCTACTATATTCGTGTATGCTTCTATGAATGAGTGCAGTTGTTTATGTTGTTTTGTGCCATCGGCCTTCACAATGAACTACAGCTGCTGTCAGCATTAATATTTTAAATTAATGCAAGGCTTATTGAAATATGGTCATACGCAGCTAAAAAAATTCTAATGTTATAAGGGAGAAAATTTTAAAACCCTAAAAACTTTCCAGGGACTTTCAATTTGTTAGAAATGTTCTAAAGATTTTTTTTTGCATGGGATTGACATTAAGTTGTAGCATAGAATTATACGCATGTGAGTCTAAAAGATCAGTCATAGTCTAAGTCCACAGCCAGTAAATTTTTATGAAAAGTTAACGTATTACATTTTCAACATTCATTTGCCATTAAAAAATGTTCTTTGCAATACTCCTGAATGTGATCTCATGATAACTTGCCCCTCCTCTCAACTAATCGCACAATTTTTGTGCCTACTTCAGCAGTACATGTGTTAGAATTTGAATGTTCCATAACTTTCCATTAAATATTCACGGTGAAAAATGTCGCAGTGTTCCATTACTCTCCCCCTAAAAGAATCGTCATTAACGAACGTTGTACTGCTCCATTAAAAAATTTTCTTCCAGTATCATTGAAAATATCGATGTGTCACTGGCCAATCAAACGAAAGCATTTGAGTAGGGTGTGGTCTCAACATTAATGCCACTTTAAAGTCGTGCTCACACGGGAGTCCTTTCAATTAGTCAAGTAATTATGAAATAAATATACTATAAAGTCCTAATTAGGTTCCTTTGAGACAGCATCGAGAGCTGACTATATTTGCTCGTGAAATGGAATCCCATGAACAAGTTATTAGCTGTGAAATATTGTCCATTTATAGGAAAATTATGAATACCAAGTCCAATAATAATCTGTGTGACTAATAGTCACACAGATTACTATCGCATTATGATTATGATTACTAGTCATAGGCACTGACTATGACTAGTTTGTGTAAAAATTACCCTAATTATAACGAAGCTAACTATAATTAAGTAGTTAATAGCATTGATTCAGGCTACCAAGGTGCGTCTTCGTACGAGATGTGGTCTATTAAAGGAAAGCGTAGTATTCAAGTGACTAAAAATTAATTCGAACTTTATTACTAGATGTAAGAAGCCTTTCCCATTGCTGACATCAAATCCGTGACCCGGTATTCTTTCTGCTTTGACCGAGAAGACTTTTTCATGTTCTGGTTTGACAACACATTTCAAGAACAGATGTGTGCAATATTGCTATGCTTGCAATTTCATAAAGTAGTTGAAGCATCAAAATAAGATAACAAAATAAATATTAGCCCTGAGGTACTAGATTTTAAAAAGGTACTAGATGTTCATTTTTGAGCATTTAGAAGTGAATTTAACCTTAAAACCATCCTTTAAATTTATTCTTCGAGCTGTAAGTATGTAAAATAGCCCATTTCTCGCTACCAATTAATTTGGAAGACTTTAATTAAAGTCAGAGTCATTTGGAAATCAAACCCTTTAATTTTCCCTGGTTAATGGAAGGAAATGAAATGGAGTCGTATTCCCATCTAATAGTCTTCATCTTTCCATTTTTGAGCATCAGTGCATTTTAAATGTCACGGTAATTAGGAAAGCCTTTATTTCAATATGAAATTAGCTATTTTCTTCATCCTAAGAGGTCATATGGCTTTCGTTTAAGCCTTAAATACAATTCATACATCAACGTCAAACAAGTCGGAGAACAACCTCAAACATGGAAAAAACATTCGTTATTTGTAACACATTCAGTCATACTAACATCTATTTGAGCTGCAAATTGATTTCTCTTGCTTCTCAAAGAACAGCTTCTGATACTGTAATTACGTATTGGTTTTCAAAATGACGGAGCGTAGGATTTGGCCTAGGCAATCTGCCGTCAATGTTGTGTACAGGAAACTAGGACTTGGCACACCGTAATGAGAGCGCAAATGAGCCTCTGCCTGAGCGCTGCCTGGTACAGCATCTGCAGAACAGCGTCTTCCAGAAGCAAGTCAGGTTTTCAATGCGAATGTAATTTAAAAGAGCGCACGCCTTCCAGGCGTTCAGAAATAGTATTAGCATAGGCATGGTAAGAAAAACGGCTAGCACACAAGCTGGAGTACTGCTATGATTTGTAGAAAAAGAAATACAAGGTAAAATTCGTGTTCAGTATACAGTTAGTTGATAGAACAATTAGATGACGAATGTGATATAAGTGAAATCCCATGCTTATGAGAAAATGTCAGATTGTTAATGTATCAAAACGTGAAATGACTGGAAACACAACAAATGAAAAATGTTTTATGTAACTAGATCGAAATATATGAACTGTTCATTAACATTACGATAATTGGACGAATAAAGGATGATGAATTTGCTGAAAATACCAGCAGCAAAAACTCAAACCCAGAATAGGAAGAGTATGAATATAAATGGCTCCTGAGTCACCGTGTTGAATGCTGGATTGATGAAATAGTTATTAAAATTTAGCACAACATTCGTGTTTCATTTTGCAATAATATCTCTTTCAATGTACCTACATATAAAATACCAATGCTGGTTATAGAGAATAATCTTTCAAGGGATGAAATAATGAATAAATAACTAAAAGAAATATTAAAGTCCCTTGCATCACATGTGTCACAACACTTTAGTTTCAAAATCCATGAATATTTCGAAAAACTTGGTAAACAGACAAGTTGAAAATACAACTTACATTAAATGAAATACGTTGTAGTCACATGAACTTTTTTTGACACAGTTTATTCCAAAATCCCTAATTTATTCCGGTACTTCTAGATTTATAATTAAAATATCTTGTATAGAATGAATAAAAACAACAATGGAAATGTTAGCAGATCAAGCTCAAAATTATTCACAACAGCTTACCGTTACACATTTCTATTCCACAATAACTCTGTGCACTAAAAGGTGTCTTCCCATTCATTTATAAACAAAATTGTGACTTGTATGGTAATGCAGGTAAGTTTTCTGGGAAACAAATCTTTACCAGTTTATCCCTTGGGAAAAAACTACAGGATGCATATTGGAAAAAAGTTATAGTGCTTTTTGTGCGTTCTCTGGCTTTAATCTTAGGCTAGAGAGGCGGATGAACTCAACGGCCTACTTTCAGGGAAGCCTAGGATCAATTTTCTGCTACTCTGGTCAACAACATTCATTGGACAAGATTAGGAACGCCTTCACGTATTCAAAATTTCCCTTTTCTGTGATCTTCAATGCTCAACGCAATATTTAAACGAATTTAGCTTCGAATACGAAAGGGCGTGTGCCAGTCCGTCATGATGACAAATACTTAAATGTATGTTTTCTCTTACTATATTTTTAGCATCAGGCATAAAATTTCATACGGGGTACGTTCATTCTCCCACGATTGAGACAAGCAAAATGCAAGCATTTATTCAATCGCAAATAAAGCAGGACTAAAATACGTGTTTACATGTTTTTGAAGTAACTGGATTTTGAAAAGTGGAAAAAAGTGCCAGGGAAAATAAACATTTAAAAACAGAAATTTTCCATGAATGTTGTCCGTAATTAACCAAAGACAAATTTTACTCAGCAAATAATACGTTCATTAGAGGGTGAAGAACTACTTCTTTGTAAATTAATAAGGAACTTTAGCTTACATTTTAAAACCATTCGGAATAGAAATTGGAACGTAAACAACTTACTAATTTAATTTCAGTGGAACTAATTTATTTCAACGTTTAAAATTAATTTTTTCCGGAGCATAATTTGAACAGAAGGCCACCTTTTATTCCCACGATTTCTTTTGAAATTGAAATTAGCGTTCTTTGAAATAGAAAATTTAAAATGCAATCGAGTTTCCAAAACACAAGAACATTAAGTGAATAGAATCAAATTTTCGTTGTCTGTCGTATAATTTCAAGCCAGTCTCAAAGCAGAATGAGTTTTTTCACTTAAAATTAAGAATTAAATTATTATGTATGCTACGTACTAAGCAATGTTCTGACGCTCAAACAATGATCTGAAGCCATGATTTCACAGTGAAGCGGAAAATTATGAGGTGGAATACGGAGTTGAGCGCAGGACATGAGTGAACACAATTTAGAGCACAAAGTGTAGTATTTGTATCAGATCCACAAGATGTACACAAAAATGTATCCATCGGTACCAATCTCAGAATGTACGTATACTGACGTTAAGGTTTAAAAATTTATAATTTTGGTTGAGTGATTTCTAAGCCTTTATTTACATAGGTATCGTTGATACCGACGTGTACATTTTTTGTGAACATCCTATATATTAGGATTGGACATTTGATTTGAAGAGAATGTGGGGAAGAAATGAAGCATTAGACTGATTAAGTTCAAAGAAATTTTTCGAGAGAATAGCAAAAGTCTGCAATAACTGACCTCGTTCGTTTTCATTCGTAAAATAGAAAATTATGGTAATTTGAGGTAAGGCTGCCAGTGCTTTTGCTAGTGCAGTCTGTACTGATTTGCACTTCACTAGCTTGTACTTCTATTCTTGCACTTCTATTCTCCAACCGATGAATGCATTTATTTTTGTATTAACAGTGAAAGACCCATATCACTTCGAAGTGCACATATGAATAGAAAATCCATGTTGATAACAAATGAAGCATAGTATTTATATTGTGTGTAATATTTATATTAATATCTATACACTATTTTCGGTAGCCCCAAAGTCAACCAATACTTATTGTTTATTCACTGAATCCAAGCATTCTTTCAAATTTCAGGGTAACCAAGGTTTAGCCAAGGAAGCTGAGTCTGGAGAAGTGTATTTGCAAAAGAATGACATTAGTACTGCCGCGACATCCTACCTGCGACTTGTGTCATATTGACATGAACGAGCAACGTGCGATGTCGGCAGAAAACTTTTATTCATCTTGGTCAGACCTAAATTTTAGTACCAACGAGGTGTGTTGAAAAAGACACCTGACCTATAACTCACACTAATCAATCGAAATGATTTTAAGAAGAGAAAGAGACACATCTACTGCATGATTAGATCAATTTCTAGTTACATGAACAAAAGCTTAGGACGAAGAAAATATGCGCCTCAAAATCTAGTTTCATCTTGTATTGTGAATTCTGATGTTAGATAAAAATAAAACAAAGAGTAACAAAAACTGTCCTTAAGAAAGTAAGGACTAGTGCTTATCAAATATTTTCGCCCATATGATACAGTTATTCAAAATTTTACGAACTTTATTCTTCGAACTTTAACAGATGCAAGTATAAAACTAGGCAATTTAAAGTAAGGCGCTTAGTTTTTGCTTCCAGTTTGACAGACAGAAAAAAAGTTCAATAAATATTGTTGCAAACCAGCAAACTCAATAAACATTCAACGCGTATTTCAGTTATTTAATCTTGGGTTTTATCTTGAGTAAATTCACTTATTCCAAGAATTCTATAAATTACCGCTCATAGCGGTAACTTTTCGTCACAAAAGTTACACTAAACTATTTAAAACAACAAATTTAAATTCTAAAACTTTTTTGTAAATCATAGTCTAGACCAGGGGTCGGCAAACTTTTTTACCTGTCGACCCCTTCATAGAATATTTGTACTTACATCGACCCCTCCATACACACACACATACAAATAGGTGAAAAAAAAGTTAAACCATTATACATTTTTGGTGACCAAATTTACAGAGAAATGTTATAAACCAAACCAATCTTATGTTGTACCCTATACAATGTTTGAAGATATATATTAAGAGAAAGAGGCAGTCTTCACTGATATAAAGTAAAAAAGAAAAGAATAGAAGTTTACCTACCTATAGAAAATTTTTATTGTTTCGAAATCTAACAATATTTATCGTTGAAAAATTGATAGGAACTTAATTATATAAAACAAATGTGCTACTTGACATTAATATTAACTGCCATGGAAATACGCAACATACTTTTTATCAAAAAAGAATAATGAAAAATACATTAACTTACCTATTTATCAATAAAATTGATATTAATGAGATGGCTGAGCTTGATGAGCGCCAGCAAGGCTTTTGATATTTGGTTTAAAATTGGTAAGCTTTAACCGTAAATCACCACGGTTTCTAAGTTTAGTCTATTTCTCTGCTTTGTTAGAATCGCATTCGCATGGCTAAAACCAGCTTCAACCATATATATCCTAAATCGACCCCCTTCCGACCCCCATAAACTTATCGACCCCTTGAGTTCTGTCCTCGACCCCCAGGGGTCGATATCGACCACTTTGCCGACCCCTGATCTAGCCTCCACCCTCAACATAAAAGCATATGTAATGGAATGAAATGCAATGGAAGGGAGTAAAATGAGCTGTGGTTCTCGTAAAATATCACCCACTCCCCTCGTTTCATATTGGATTTTCCTAAAATGTTTAGGAAAACTTCTGTTGATTGCAAAATTACAGTCACCAGCATGCATATGGGCTGGATACTGAATAATAATTGAACTAAATTAGTCCATTCACAATATTGCACTAATGCAGTTTTAATTCTTTGAGCTACACACATTAATCTAAACATGAAAACACAATTAATTTGAATAATTTCGTGAGAGAAATCAGGTTCGCTGCGAGCTTCAGAGAGAGGGGCTGCCCAGCAGCGTTTGAAAACCGCAAAGTTTGCGGTGGGTGCGTCAGGAGCTGAGAAAATGAGCTGTCCTCTGGGAGCGACAACCCCAAGATTTATGTCTAGGGTTTGAGGTTTTCAAAGCCCGCTCCATAAAATAAGTCGGTTACTCATAAATTTCTTTGTCGAGGTAATTTGTTCTACATCGGTGCCGAAGTACGCAAGTTTTGGAGCTCCAAGACAGCGAAAGTGGCTGAAAGTTCTACGGTGATGAAATTTATCGTCTTAAATTGTAGTGTTTCTTCTAACCTAAGACCCATTAAGCGTACTTTCATTAACAAGAGTGAGGTGGGGCAAAAGATTTGAGTGATTAAGAAATACTGCAAATTCTAAGCAGACGTAACTGCTTAAAAAATAATCTGTGAAAGAGTACTCATATGTTCGTACGATGGGGAAGTTCGTTGTAATTAAACTGATGAAAGGACTTGACTTACACTTTGAATTTGAATTGAATGTGAAATTTTATATTTACTTTGGTTATAAAAGGTTACTCGCTAAGTAAAAATCTACTCCTTACTTAAGTCGGCTCACGCAGGGAGTCCAGAACGCGGTGCTAAATATTTCACGTCGTTGAATATCCGGAGGTTTAGCAGGTGGATTTTATGGTTATTTTGAGGTTGAATCAGAGCAGGTTACGCGAAGTTGAGTTTTTAGGTTTAAGTAACAATCAAATATTCATTAGGTTACGGAGAAGATCAAGAGCAAGGTAATAAGCTAGGGTTACGTTTAAGGTTACATCAGGAGTGAATTAAGGGAGTCTTACTGCACAAAAGTAAGTGCAAAATTCTACAAAACTATTGGAGAATAATGAGCCTGTGCATTGAAACCAAGTAATTGTTCATAATTATCATTATTATCATTAGTTTGGAAATCATTAAAGCTTTTATCCCTGTCAATAATGAAAGATTTTAGAATATGCGCTCTGATAAGGAACAAAGGTCCAGTTAATTTTTCAAGGTAACGCATCTATATATACATAATGGGAATAGTTATGCTACAACGGAAATGAAAAATAACTTTCACTGCTGCACAGTACGCATAATATTAAGTACGTCTATGATTTGAACGATTGCTTCAAATTCTATTGGACGAAGAAGCAAGTTCTTTTGATCTGTGCACCGAATGCGTGAAGAAATTGTAGCCTACGTTGAATTCAGACCAGGACTACATCGATTCTCACCTTAGTTACTGCAGATAAACTTGAGTATTTTGCAAAGTTACAGCCTGAGACAGAATTCCTGGAGTATGTAGTTACTGTACTTTTCCAACAATTTATTTCTACATTTACAATTTATGTGATACATATATAGTAAAATAAATCCATTTGCGCCTCACAATAGTAAACGTTTTCTTACTAATTTATAGTAAACGAATGGGTAATAAATTCTTAAGAGCATAACATACGATAATCGACAATTCTTTGATTAGTTGTTAGATATTATTTCTTAATTATAATAACCTAATTTTTCTTCATTTAATGAAGGCTTAATCTACTTATTCTTACCATCCTATGAATTACTTTACTTTTAATTTATTTTTCTTGTACAAAACTTGCACTCTCAAAAGACTAATCAATAATTTATTGATGTAGCAAACTAAACAATTTTCCACCATATAATTACTTTACATGAATTTTCAGCCATATTATCCAATACTAACATAATATTCTATGCTCACCTTTGCGAAGAAATAGAAATTAAATACTTTGCCTGGGGCGCACAGCGAGCGTAACATAAGAGCTTCTTGTGCTTCTTTAGGAAGAACTTCATCGACTTTAAAGCAACATAGGGACCTAGGGAGCTTGTCCTGTGATAAGGTGCAGTTTTATCTTTATCTGACATGCAACCTCCCTGAATTATGGCCTTTCTCAAGGCGCCCTTTAAATAGAGTCATTTTCCAAGTTTCGTTCTCTTCCTAACTTCCTGTTTACTTGTTCGATTTGAGACATTCACTGCAATCATTTGGCATTTTATCTACTGACCATTTGGTTCACGTTGAATTTTTCCTCACTTTTTATTTTGAAAACGTTATTTCAGATGTATGGAACTCTCTTTCTAAATATTTCTTCTTCAAACTTTTAAATTCTCATTTGAGTATTTTAAATTCATTCTGTGTTTCTTTAAAGTCTTATTTATTTCGTACAAGTGTTTCATAATGATCTACCTTTCTGCCGTTTACCTAAATTTTGTTCATTTTTTATAGAGATTTTCACTCTAAAATAAAATGATAACGAAATTCTTATGAAGCCCAAGAAGATAGAAATTTAATTTGCTCTCAATGGGGATTCAAATAAATGTTTTATATTTTTATTGCATTAAAACTGTATGATTGTAAAACTTGCACACATGAATAAGTTCTTGTCAAAAGCTGCTTTTTCAAGCTTGTTTTATTTTAAATTTCATCCCACTGGTTTACATTTTTTTAGTTGTTGCATAAATCAATTTTGTACTCCTCCTGCTTATATTGTATGTTATATTATTTCTCTTTTTTAAAGATTACGTCATAGATGCATGTTTAATGTTCTCATTTAAAGTTTATTACATCTCTGATATCGAACTGATACAAGCTCCTTTCTACATGTGCGTTTTTTTATTATTCTTACTCGTTTTTTAACCTTTCGTCGCAAACTCGCTTGTATCCGTTTCATGCTTTATCGTTTTAGCTGCGTCTTGTCATCTTACTGAAGATTACTTTATCGTTATCTTATCTTTATCTTTATCTTTATCTTTATCTTTATCTTTATCTTTATTACTTTATCGTTTTAGCTGCGTCTTGTCATCTTACTGAAGATTAAAGCATCGGTTTTTAGAAGGTCAGGGAGAATATCAGTGATTCTTGTAAATGCATATATCAGTACAATAACCAAAATCTAAACCGTGCTTATCTTCCCATGCACATGCGTAGGCTTTTTTAGATAGAGAATACAGGAGTATTATGACTTGACAGTCATTGAATTAGGTTTTGCTTGCGTGTGGAGTTGGTTTTATCAAACCTCTGTATGTCACACAGACTTAACTCCTGCCTAGATTATGCCGGCAAATAGTTAGACTAAGACTGGAGAATACCTCTGTTACACATATGTAAAGCTATAACTAGGGTCTAAAATACCCACGGCCACACTACACCCAGACTAGGTTGGTATAATGGTAGTTGTTATAACTATGAGTGTATTTTTATTGGTGGTCTGAAGTTAAGAATCTTATATAATGGTTGAATACTAAAATTGGAAGTAGCTACAATAAACTTTCAGAAGTATATGAACATTTTTAAACAGCCTGATATAACTATAAAACGAAGTAAGCCCATAATTTTTTTGTGATTTGACAAGTCTGCAACCACATTACTTCTGCAATCAAATTATTTCAATGATCATTATACATTATCTTTACAAGGACTGTAAAAAGACATCTATAAAACTCGTTCAGTCTTACCCAAGGTAGAACTACACCTGCCCAGAGTAAGATCATGCACTTGACTATCTACTTGCAGCTGATCTCTTTGCAGCTCATCACATTTACTAAAGATTCTTTGATTCACCATTTTTAGGTTCTATTACACTTATCGCATTTAATTCTCTGAAGCCCAATTCATTCAATTCAATAATTTACTTCCTACTCCCTTTGATCGGAAACAGTCGATGCAGATGAAGTAAAAGGCTAGAAGTTTAACTCATACATTTTACTTTTAACGTTATACACTATACTTTAAAAAGTACCAAAAACAAAAATAAAGAACTAATTTCATTAAAAAGAGGAATTTTGATTAACATTTACTCAATCTTTGCTAATTCATGCTTTTCACGCCTCTGATTAGTTTTTACTGTGTTTTCTGTTTCGTTTTTCATTTTCTTGTGGCAACAGCAGGTGGTCTCAAAAGATCCATTAATATCCTTTCGTAGAGATGATCCTGTTTTTTATTTCTTAACAGGATCTGAATAAAAGCAGTGAACACACTAGTTTGAACACACTCGGGGCAAGTTTTTATCATACATACTCAATAAATTATCTTTAAAACACCAAGGCCGAAATGCTTTCCAGACTGTGCACCAACTGTTTATGACCAGTGATTACGGGTGCAACCCAAGAATGAATCACTCGGTTCGCTCCTATTGTCATTTTGTATTTTATTCTATTTCTTCAAACAATAGAAGCAATCTTCAGCTTGCAGGGAGTAAAATTTTGAAGTATTCGAAATAGCCCTTGGAAAAACTACAATTTTCTACTGAATCTGTGCAAGTAATCGTACTAATTCGGAACCCTCTTTCAAATCAGCGTTAAAATATCTGACTGGTGACAATTAGGGTTGCATGTTACTAGTTTTCACTTGGTTGTTTAGTACAAAAACCGCAGAGGAACGTCAGCAAGTAGCGTAGTGTAACAGCAAGCTCGTCCGGCATGGCAGTTAAACAAAGTTTATGTTTCTCCACCGAAAAGAAGGCTCAACAAAGCAGGCACTATTTTCTTGGAACAGTAGAAGTACTGAAGAGAGTGACTTCAAGGAATTTTGTAGGAATGAGCCTTACATATTTTCTCACAATTTCTTTTAGAGCTCATATAGTAACATAACAAATGTTCGAGCATGAAAAAACTGACATGCACATATATATCTCGTATGTGTGTATTTATATATATACATATATATATACATGTATATATATATATATATAATAAATTCTCAATGGAAGAGATATTTTTACTGTAGACCTCTGAACACGTGCAATTTGTTTATTTACACTCGTTTAAAAATAGTGTAATTGTATAAACTGTTCTATTTTCAGAGCTACAATTTAAATTCAATAGAAAAAAAAGTAATAAAAACGAGCGGTTACGCCCATTTTTGGGTCGAGAGTCTTGAATAGGTTGTCCGGTAATTTGAATTTAATGCAACTGTATTGGTTTGTGCTCAGTTATGTGTTGTGAACATTGATTTAAAATACATACGTGAAGACATACCTCAAGGATATTTATTGTAAACAGAGTTAATTTGATTCCTAAATAAATGTCATGCTGGTTTGGATACTAACTCCTGTTTGGTAAGCTAATGTCGTTAAAACTCTTGTTGAAAACAGTAATTGATAACCATTACTCGTCCTAGATAAATATATAACGAAGAGCTTAAGTAAATTTTTTTATCATAGCTCAGGTTTCAACATTGGATATAACTAAAGTGATTTAGTTTTGATTTACTACTTAAACTATGAGAGAAAATGATGGGGGCATTTTTTTATTCATTAACCAAAGCTTGTCTGACGAAAACTCCAGTACCTTAAGGGAATTTTTCTTTTGTCTAAAGTCAAATATCTGAGAGTTATTGAACTATTGTGGCTAATCAAGGCTGCAAAAAAAACTAAAGTAAAAGAAGAAAGGTTAATGGACCTCTCAAAAAAGATACATGTACTTCAAACACGTTCCCTCTGTGGCCTATCATAATTTATGGGAGTCATAACACAAGCAAAGTTTCAGGTCTTTCAGGTACACAGGAAAACATTTTCTACTACAATTTTGTAGGACTAGAATGTACAGTTTTAAGCCAAAGTTGTGTGCTAAGTTGGAGCCTAAAAGATTACATAAACATACTGTATATGCCTCGCAGCGGTGACTTTTGAAAAGTTTGTAAGAATAAACTCAACTTAAAATCTTTTAGCTGTTTTGGACAATGTTTTTCACAAGTACTGTACAAATATTTAACCATTTTCATAACACCAGGAGAAAGAACTACAGGATGTAAATTCTCGTCAATCTTGAAAGCATTGCGGGATAACGAAGCTATTGTTGATAAATATTTGTTTATTTCAGGGAGCGATTTGCATGTAATTGTCAGGTCTGTCATCATAACACACAACTAAAACAAACTCAGAGAAACGTAAGATTTTCACAATGAACTCAGTGTGGAAAGCCAAAGCAATTCAGACTACAGAACCATGTCATTTCACGGCAAAAGTTTCGAGCTTTCGTAAGGAAATGATCACAAGGATTTTTTATTCACCCCTCGAAATATAGGAAAATTTTACGGAACAAAATTCACGACCAGTGAAATTCCGGGTGCAAATACCGTAAACTAGAATATCAGAAATAAAAAATTGAAGAGTTCTTTCCTAAAAAATTCATTCTGTTATTTTGTTAATCCGCAGTCTTCTAACAATCATGAAGTTTAGTTTTCGTCCCCAGCTTGATATTTTTTGAACAAACTTATTGTCAGAGCTTGAATTACTATATCTGTAATCATTCTTCGATTGCTTTGCTTTGAAGTTTCAGAACGTGCGTAGTTTTCAATAAAACTTGTGCGTCAGATCAGTGTATTTGAAATTATAAAAAACAACATGGTTACCTTTACCATCTTTTTTTTCCTACACCATGAAGTAACTGTAAGAAAAAATGCACGACATTTCATTGAATACTCTTTGCCAATATCCTCCATACCCGCGTGTGTTCTGCCAGTCAAAGATTTATAAAAAGTCCTTATAGAATCTAAACTGGACACCATCGTCATTTTTTGGCTCCATGCTCTCCTGGGCAGCAAAAAAATGAACCAGACTCTCGCCCTAGAGAAGGACAATGCGATGCTTTTTCCCACACCTCCAGAGATAAAAGCAGTTCATGTTGTGAGTATTGGCACTCCAATGACAGTCCAATTTTCCTACACGTCTATATTCACAATAGTCTTGTCATATCTTACAATTAATATTCATGTGTATACTCGATACTCGCAATTGAAAAATGATGCTTCCAGTATTTTACGGGTTAAACTAGGGAAGCAACTCAATTTTTTTTAACGATTACGCGCTAGAAATGAATGACAATAACTTAAGAGGTAGGAAATTTTATGCAAGGGTTATCTGAAATACATATTTTGTGTGTTCCATCAATAACATATGATTATTGTGGCCACCTTAAAGCTAATTATGACTGAGTAATCAAGACAGACATTTTTTCCAATTAACACTGCACATACACTATTACGCCTTGGAAACTTGAGAAATAAACTTGTGACGTGTGTACACCCCATGAGTCTGCGTACTTTTGAGAATTGGAAAATCTTAATTCAATTTGAGTTTTAAAGTAATAAAAATACCACGCAACGTTTTCGATCACAAAACTACATACCGTTAAATATTTCTCTCAATATACCTACCAATATACATCGAAATAAGTACATTAACATTAACTAAGAATGAAAAATAATGTTGATAAGCTCTAACCTTAATGAGATGTGCCTTAAGAAAAAGTTGGCTGTAGCATTTAGGTCAGAGAAATTAATTTAAAGTAGATGAAGTTGCTATTATAAGTTTTTCATTACTACTACACAGATCAAACTCATACATTCAATAGAAACTAATTTTCAACTTGAGTGTCAGTCGAGTTATGAAACAAAGTGAGTAGACCTATGACTATTTCTAACCATGGATGTATTTCACAGAGGCAAATCTTACAATGATTAACATTATTCTTAATATGTAGTTTTTCCCATCATTTTTGGACGAAATTTATTCAACTACAAATGAATACTCTAATACCTGATTTTTATTAATGGAAAACCAATGAACCAAACTAGTGCATTCTTTCAAAAAAAACTATTTTTTAAGCCTTATTTAGAATGATATCATTTTCAAAACATTTACATAACCATTTCCTGGACAATACAGTTTGACTTTTTGTACCATGAATTACAAATTCAGGTAGTTTTGAAAAAATCTTTTCTTCGTCAGGTTAATATAAAAATAATTGATTCATCTTACTAGTTTTTTAACGAATAAAATAATTAAATCACGTATTTAAATGTAGAAACGGTTTCTTTGTGACTTAAGATTATTCACAATAATGCTAACATATTCATAACTCTAGCCATGTTCATATATCTTGCTATAGTCTTAACTGTTGCCATATTCATGACTCTAGAAAACTCTAACAGCGCTATTTAACCATCCGCCTGATAATCTCACACGCTATATAAAGTTTCATACAAAAGAATCATTTTATTAACATTTAGGTAAACATTACACACAACACTGCATCCATATTCTCGAACATACGCCGTTATGTTCTGGAGCATAGCTCTGGTAATGGAACTTCTGTGAATTTTACGGTGATTCACGTTGGTGTAAGTTTCTTTTCAGACAGAGAGGAATAGTTCTGAGGAAGAATGTTCGTGGGTCTGACTGTGCAAACATCGAGACATGAGTTTAATCTCGAGACCGTCAGATCTACTGCCGGTTAAACAAGATTGGTTTAGCTCACACAGTGTCGTCTCCGAGATTGTGGATCATCTGTTTGAAGCCACTGCCTTACTCTGCACAAAACAGGCACGTAGGTCGCAGACATGATTGATTTTCTCGTGATGAGTTGAAAGAATTATTTTCTGCCAACTCTTTCGATGTTCGTGATCCTCGTTTTCATGTTACTTCTAAAGTACTTGAATTTTGTACTTTACGCGAATTTTTTTACAATTGTCATTGTTTTTAAAATCTATTTGGACTCTGAAATTTTTCCTGATAGCAACAACTTTTGAAGTTTAACTGATATGAAAAATATTCTAGCGTTAGTTTAAAATTCATGGTCAACACATGGCAGCCCCTAAAATTTAGCATATAATAAAATCCAATGTGTTTATATATTTGTATTCATGAATATATTTTGTGTCACACCTTTTCACATTTATTATGTATGATGCTAACATTGCAACAAAATAAATTTATTGAGCAGTTAAATTCTTTTTACTATTTCCTTTATAATTATATCACAAGTTTATCAACTCTATATTACTTTACATACCATACAATAAAGGCCGTTGTGTATTTATTTGTATATAAATATATTTGGTGTTCACTGAGTGAATAATAAGTTAAGGGGAATTAATTGGAAACGAGACATTACTGAGAAGCTGAAATAAAGTGTTTATCTTAGGTTAAGTATTAACTTCTCAATGGAACAGGTATACATGTGTTGTAAGCATTGTATTGTGAATAGCAAAGGCACAGGATTAGTATAGAATATGTCATTTTTTCATTATTAGCTTTCTTCTTCTTCAATGTGGAAACTCAATCGCAAAACTCAGGTTCACTATCACATCAAACGAAAAAAATTCAGTAAAAAACACGTGATTTTCTTAACATGTGGGTCTACTAGTAAAAAATGATTATTGAACGAACATTTAAATGATTTAAATAAATTATTTCATACAGTGTAGATTTATCAAGTCTACATAAAGAATTTCCACGTTTATGAGGTAGAAAGTCTCATATTGTAGGGGAATTTTGAAATATTTCTAATGAAACAAATATTTTCCAAGTTCTGCAGCGCCTTCATCTATGTGTATCTACGCAGGCTAAATAATTAATTATGCTGCACGACAACAATACTTACTCTAAACAAGACCAGTAAAACCTTAAATAATCTCATATGAACTCCCTAAGAACGGATAAACTAATTAGGCTCCATAGAAACATCCCCGTATACGGCAATGGGTATCTTTTAGCACAGCAAAGTTTTATTCCCATCATTATACAAAGGCCATCATAATTAGCCACACGACGGTAAAGTAACTACTCTCATTTCCTTGAGATATTTTCCGCATCCGTTTTCCTGTGATCCTGGAAGAAGTTACCCATAAAGATAGATTGCTCTTTATTTATTTTGATCAAGAAGTCTTTCTTTTGGGCATCTGTGTTGTCGATACGACCAGGCGACTGTCAGTGTCTGTAAGTGAGTTAGGGCCTTGGCCATCTAAATTAGAGTATCGGTCTGCTGCTCGCACCCAAACAGCCTTACATCTGACTCTGAGAGCTCTTGCTGGCCTCGACGCCGAGATATCCAACTTTTGCATCAGTGTATTTGCTGCGAGTACTACATTAGTGGAGACATGGTCAGTGTCAGGTCAGTATCTATGAGGTCTTCTCTATGTGCATGTATATGAGATTAATTCTTTGCCAGGTCGTCGACACTTTATTTGCCTACTACTGCGCATGGTGCTCAGAGATTATTTTCTCATCAATGCAGTCAGCAGGACTAAAAAAACCTGTAACGATTAACAGCTTTTTTCTCAAATTGGATACAATCATATGAACCAGTGATCTTGGCTGTCGCTTGATTAAAGGTGCAGATAAATATTTTCTTTCTGACATCAAATTTTTGAATTAAACTGTGCAGCGGCTGACGGAGAAAATTAATTATCGCGTCTAGAATTGCGTGATTTACATATGTCATTTATTTCGAAAAAATTCACGTTTTTTAGTAACATCTGAAAAAATATGGGAAGTCAATTTCGACGATTTGCTCTAAAAACTCTAATCTTTTACTAATTCGATCTTCAATACTACATCTAAATCACTGGTAAAAATGTTCACCTAATTTCACTATCTAATTTTAACCATTTATACAGAGAGAGCTAATTAAACTCATTTACCCTTCCTTGCAAACTGCTCCTGAAAATGTGATTCGGAGGCAGAATAAATTCAAGCTCCCTAAAAGCATTTAAAGAAAGTTTAATGACTTTTTGTTTGCCCGAACTTGGATGGATGTGTGCCGATGAAAAAATAATGACTTCGAAAGGAAAGACAGGCATATTGGTGTAGCTTTGCCAATAAAGATTTGCGTCAATTTGTACGAGATAACTTTTTGGAAAACAATTTTCTCATGTAGATCTGATGACTATTATTGATTTGGATCGTTTTGGCATCCAATGCATAAGATTCAATTTCGATCATTGATGTCCGTGACTGTAATTCTCTTCTTTAGATTTACTTGTGAATAGAAATAGAAAGACTAGAAAAAATTTTACCGGAACAGATGTAAAAATTAATTATAGGCCTGTATAAACGATATCGTGTGGTATCTCTTTCAATCAATTCATTGACAAAAATCAATAATGGACGTAGAACATTTTTTTAGTAGGAGCTTTTCTACATTATAATCACTAGAATGCTGGTACTAGTATGTAAAGGCACTAGACAGTCACCACCACAGATAGTAAAAACACCGAATTTTGGCATTTAAAAGATTCGTGGTGGTCTTTTCTTATAGAAGGGAAGAATTTTTCTGAAAAATTGGACTTTTAAATTGGAATGTTGTATCAGAACTTGTTTCCAGTCTTAATAAATATGTCAGAGCTGAATGCATTGTTATTAAAATTTCAAATTAGTTGAGTGGATCATTTTCAACCGAAAAACTGGGCTAATTCAATTCACAGTAACAATACAAAAATTTTGTGTAAACGAACCGTTCATGTACATTAAATTTTAAAAGATCATCAAACATAATTGTACATTTTGTTATTATATTACACATGCTGTACTGATTTGAAAGATTAAGGTAGACAAATTGAAAAACAGGCTTTGATTTTGACATCATCAAAATAATGAATAAAATACACAATACGAGTTCAATGCAGTGAAATGCTTTAAGGAAGATTTATACGCGAACAAAAATTTTGTGCATAATTATAAAGTTATTTTAAGATATCGAAAGATGAGTATCTGATGGATAAATATATAAAAATATAAGAAGTTTGGGTTCAGTTGAAGGCTTGAATAACTATCACGTCAGCAAAATCACAAACTAGACCATAAGATGGCCGACTTCAGCATTCGGTCTATGCACCATTCTATGGCAATATCATAAGTAATCACACGATCATGGCCTATCGAAGGCCTTGGCCAAACGGGCCCATCCTTTCTCGTTGACTAGGAGAAGGAAACAAATAGAGAAGTGTTTGCAGGGCCCAGTCATGATATTTGGGCCATGGTATCGATGGGGAGCCTCACCACAAGGAAAAATGTGCGACGAATAAGGATGCAACCCTGCAGTTATATGCACTTTGTCATATTTAATGTTCGAGCTCGACGAGTCGATCGGAAGCTTGAGATGCGATCATGGCTGAAAGGATGCTAAGAAATTGAACAATTTCGTCCAGCTTTGCAGAAATACATAAAAAGAATTAGAAAGTAAATAGAAGATATTTAGTAAATTAGAATGAGAAAAACTTATTCGCTAAAAAGCATGAAAATCTTTTCATAAGATCAAATAAATTTCACGTGTGAATAAAAAAGTATGTGTATATATTCCCAGTACTAAGCTAAACTATATTCTAACACAGACGCTACTGAGGTAATAGTGAATTGTGTCTGATTTTAAATATACAATAGCAACGTGTTTTTATAAAAGTAATTCCAAAACAAAAGCCCTAGTATACATTCGCTAGAATTGAGCTGAATAAAGATGAGGTTTTATTATGCCTTACTCATGACCTATAATGATAAAAAACTTTAGATATTTTGCCAAGTGGCATCACTTGTGGTTCAAAATTTAGCATTAATCTGAGCAGTTTTGCACGCAAGTACCGCGGGGATTTCCACTTAAATTTTCAGTAATTATTTTGCTGTTAAATCATTTTTGTTTCATTGCATTGCAATAGTCTTCTAATAACCGGTATGTTATATTTTTACCTTTTCTTTGTTTTGGAACTGAGAACTGGGTTCATTTCAGTGGAAGAACTGAGATGGTCACCTTGATCAGTTTTGTTCTGAACAGTTCAGGTACAAGATAGAAAGCAATACGTAAATCTAATTTATTTCATAGAGACCACTTTTCTATGCTTTGATGCTAATCACAGCGAGACATGCCACAGTATACGAAAATGCGGCAACAACTGCATGCCCAACCGCTGTTTAAAAAAATCTGTGAAATGTTATTTTACATGTTAAGTACGAAGTGACCCACCGGTGGGTCACTCAGGTTAGGTTCTGTAATTTTTTCAAAGCTTTCTAGTGACTGTATGTACAAAGTAGAGATTTGCACCGGTTAGGCAACTGCACTCAACGTGTTAATAGAGTAAAGAACAAAATTAAGACTCGCTTACAACACGTCAAATGAGTTTTTTTTTAAATTCAGTAGAATAACATGGTTATGATATAGCTCCTTCCATCTTCCAGAAAGTTTCGGAACTGCTCTCTTGTGGCACGAATTTAATCAAAAACATTTTAAGTGAACAGATTCTTCCTCTGTTGCATAGTGATCAAAGAAATATTTTCATCTCTATCATAGTCCATCCACAAATTATTCGAAGTCGAAACGTATTTCTATTCATCATTTACCCACAGCTTTCACTGTTCAAAGTAATGTAACACGTAAAGTCAGTCTCTAAGGCATGTTTTATGTGCATAAATGAACTATGTATTTCCTAAAAATCTCTTCACCTTCAAAATATCCCTTCTATTGAATGCCACGTACGAAACTGTTCAGCCTTACAAATTGCTGTAGTGTGTCTGTGGTAACTTATTACTTATTTGGAAAGTAAGTGAAGCTTCCTGAGGTGTCAGGAAATTAGTTTTGAGTAGCCAAATATTTTTCTAACCTCTGAATACCTCTGAATTACTCGAATAATGAAAAAAGATTTTGCTTGTGTCTTAAGTGTCATTGGTACCAGCGACAATCATTGCGATTCTGAACTTCGGTACCATGAAACTGATATAAAAAAACAGATTCTAAAAAAATTATAGCTGGACGCCTAACGCAACACTGCACTTGTTATTTATTCATTGGAAGCTCTCAAATGCCGCCATTCCGTGAATTTATATGTATACTAGTTATCAATCAGACGAAATCGATTTCAGAAAAAATTTTGAACTCCAAAAAAGGGAATTAAGGGAAAATTTAGAACTCCAAAAAAGGGAATGACACGGCATGGGACTTCGGTATTGAACCAAGAATAGGCCAAACGGCTCGTTCCTATTGCCTTATTCTATTCTATTCTATTCTAATTACTGCTAAAAAATGTTCATTCCTAAATGGAAAAAAGTGCAAAGTCAGTATGTGTTATGTAACCAATGCGTTCATGTGCGTTGATGTGAATCCGTAATCTTGTACGAGAAAAAACGAGGCGAAGTTCGTAAGCAGTAAAGCGGCCTTGAAATGCTTCAGGATGAATCCCATGTTCATTTCCGGTGCAATCAGACCTGCTTGTGTTGAGTTACGACACCCGTCAACAAGACAGGCAGCCAAAGGCATGCCTTTTGATTTTTTTTTCGCTGAAGTGAAAAATTTAGCAGCTGTTCTGTATCTTCTGCTTACCTTTTTTTAAGAGTTTGTTTAGAAACGTAAAACAAAATCTCAGCTGCTGTAATTTTGTAATAAGCTCTTGCTGTAATAAGCAGTTCACGCCATCACAAAAAATAATATACAAATGAAGACTTTTCACACAAAAATCTTTGCAACTTTATTTTGAATGGTCTTTTTACGACAGAATTGATCAAAAACTGCGTAGTGCTCGTGCATGAGTTCGTTGCTGAGCTGTAGTTGTTCACACTAATCACAGGCTACAGTAGTGGTACTAGAGCTTGTACCCTACAGTATATAGTGGTACTACAGCTTGTACCCTACAGTATGTAGTGGTACTACAGCTGGTACCCTACAGTATGTAGTGGTACTAGGGCTGGTACACTACAGTAGTGGAGCTACGGATGGTACCCTACGGTAGTGATGCTACGGCTGGTACCCTACGGTAGTGATGCTACGGCTGGTATTTAAAAATTCCAATGCTCTTCCTGAAGCAACAAAACTGAAAAATCTTTCCATCAGTTAGTAATACTCTTCTGTAGCAGCGAACACGATCTGTTTATCTGTATCCTGTATGAAAGGAAAAGGCCTGGAATCATTTCCTTTTTGTACTCCAAACCAACATTTCAGGCGACGGTCGCACACACAAAAAGCTCGTAAGTTACTTGTAATTCCAACATAGGTGGAAATTGCGTCTCATTTCTTACTTAAACAAACATTGCCATAAGTTGTATGTATTTTTAAAATTTGAAAGTAGTCATTTTAAATCAGTAGAACTTCACACAGTGCGATTATTAAAAAGTTTTCCAGGTATTTTTTGTACCAGCGCTTTCTAATTGAATTTGTATCCGTATTTGTGTTAACATGCTTACTCAACCCTCAATTTCCATTGATAATTTTACACTCCTAAAAAATTACCATTTCATCAAACTAATGTTAATATCAACAAAACATAATAAAACGCCATGTGTCTTCCTAAATAAATCAATTTATATTTTTACTGTGCGTAATTTCTCTTGTGTTATTACACTGGGAATCTCCCTGAAATACTGGTAGTCAAATCCGTAGACTTTCAGGTATATAGATTTTTAATCGCAGGAGTTAAATCTGTAGACTTCCTGATTGGGTCTGAAAATCTGTTGCTTAAAATGTTCTTCCTTCCAATACATAATATTAAAACCCGTTATTTTTAACGTGCGTACACACTAGTGTATGTATAAAACTCAACCCTAGGCCGTACTTTTACAACCTCCAGTTTCCGGACACATCTTTGACTGTCGTACAGGAACTGGAGCAAGGGAGCCATAAATTTTAGAAGCATTTTCAAGCATTGGCCAGGCAAAGCTAGATGGCCAATGGAGCCTTGGGTCAAGTACATCGTGGCGACGTACCCTGGTTTTAGAAACGTGGTCAGTTGCCCCGTAGACTTTGTGACGTGAGGTTACGTATTGCTGATAGTGCGCTTCTCGCCGCAGTGGTACTAGATCATAATCTTTACGCAGTCGCCCCGAGTGTTTTGTTCAAGTGCAAGATGCCTTGACGTTCTTATTAGAAATAAACGCATCAGCAGTTAAAATTTACGTTTGTGAGCAGTTCTCGATCACCCTTGGAATAATGACTTGTTTTTCTCAACAATGCTATTGTTAATAACCAACTGTTGGAAGAGAAGTGTTATTGCTATGTTTGTTTGAGTGTACAACGTTTCATGCGCAATTCACGGAGCCCAAAACTCTGGGAAGAGCTAAAAATTTAAATGTGCAAATACATATATCCTTATTTATTTAACGAATTTTTCTATGATTTAAAATTGTTACGTAGATCACCACGGGGCTTTTGATTGTAAAATTTGTTTCATTTTTTATAAAGAATGATTAAAAAATGAAGACTTACAGCTCTGGGTTTCCATTTTTTGTTGCGTAATTTCAAATTAATTATGAATTGTATGGAAAACTTGTCCTAGTTTTCAAATTCCTCATCAGCGTTTACACTCGACTCATGAATTCCAATGTGCACATTTATTCACTTCGATATACATTTATTCAATTGCGTATATATTCATTCAATTTCTTCTTAACTTCACTTAAATACTGGAACTTGATTCTGAATCTCACAATGATGCTTGAAGTCTACAAATAACTCAGAAATTCACATAAGTATTTAAATTACATTTTACGACGGACTCAGAATTTGCCGTTAGTGAGTGCGAAGGACTCGACTCATGAATGAGTATTTAACCGTTGGTTTACCCGTGTAAATGCATTGATTACTGGTGTAGTTATTAGACTAATGAATTGGATGTAATATTGGACAACTGAAAATATCTACTTAGCATTCCTCGTGAACACAAAAAGAGTAGAAATATTTGAATGTAATCTTTAATATCAACCAGCCCAGTTGTACGTGGTTTAGCTGATGACACTTGAATGAGTTTAGGCTTGAGTTTCTTTTATGCAAATTTCGATGAGAATAATGCCCTGAAATTAATAAAAATACCTGAATAAAATACCATTTTTAAAAAAATTACTTTACAGAAAATGGAACACTCGGCCAAATAGTTCACAGTTGCTGAATTCGAAACTTTAGTTTCGACTACTTGTGCAGAAATTTATTTTTTATGACAGTAATGATTTTATGTTGCTTACGATAACTTTTGTTTTCTTAAAGACTGAGAAATGATGGGATATTGTTCGTAATGCACAATACACTGATATGTAAATTAACTTTTCTTTCAATTATGAAATAATAAAGGTTTTATTAAGAACTGGAAGCCACGTTTCAGTATTGTGGATTGCTTGATTTAATTACAAGAAATGCAGATTTTGCTCATGGAAAAAAGGTAGCACGTGCTCACGATATGTTTTTTCGCAACTTTCAAGTATGGATTTTAGATTCGCTTTGATATTTATATTACTCCTTTATAAAATTTTAAGTGACATGAATGTGCAGACTCAGTATTTTGTCTTAACAATATTACCTGACAGCAGTGTGATTTGAATTCAAAATGTATCGATGTGGATTTGAAGTTTGATCTAGTAAGTAATCACTATGCATGATACTATTTCTGGGAGCACAAAATGCTCTATTGGGATGCACTCGGAACCATCTATCGTTGTTCGAGGAATTCATTAATGTAGAAAAAGACTAAAAATTTGTGAATTTTTTATTCAGAATTCAAAAGCTCAACTACGGAAATAATTTTTAGCTGTGCCTATGTTTGAACTTTGTAAATATGTGGCATAAAAAATGAGCATTTCAAGAATTAAATTATGACGTTCCATTCAGTTTAAAATCCAAAAAACGTGGAGTAGTAGAATGAATATAACAATAATCAATAAGTAATAATACAGTAATAGCCTTTTTATCTCTAATTTGTAGTTTCAGAAAATTTTATTCTTCCCTTGCGAAGTATTTTTGTTGTATTCATTCATTTACTGCTATTTAGTAAAAAGTCATATTCAGTGTCTTGCTGTTGTCAATGTGGCTGATGAAGAGAGTGATCATCGAAATGGTGTAAACATATAAAAATAAATGAATCATATTCATACACTTTTACTTAATGGGATGAGATTTTTGTGTAAACTGTCTGTTGCTTATTTCAGTATGAAAATAAACGGGTAGCGACGTCCAATTCAGAAAACGTATGCACTGGGAGTGCAAACAACTTTGACTAGTTTTTCTGTTGACCAAAAAGGAGAAAATTTTGGATACTTGACGCTAGCAAGTTGTTCTAAGACCGACCTACCAAAGCAACGAAAGGTTTTGTTTGTTAAACAATATATCTTTCCTGTTGCGAATTGCGTGAGGTAACCCTGATGTTTAAACTTTTTGAAGGAGTTCAAAACTCCGTGCTGAAATAAAAAATCTCGACTTTCGATTATTGTAAAGATCAATAACATACAATGAAATCGTTTTGTGCTTTTATATATAATTGATATTACTCAGAATTTTTTTTCTTCCTACTCGGAATAAATTTGTTTTGGTTTACGAGCTCTAAATCGAATTCCCGACAGAATTGTGGAATCGATTGAAACTGATAAGAATTATTTCAGTTATTTTTGAATGGGACGTTGAGTTTATGTCTCAATAAATGAAAAAAATTTATAATTCATTTTGTATCATGAATTACCAAATTCAAATGACATGGAATCAGGGCTCCCTTATGCTCCTTTAATTATGTCACATGGTAAGGTGGACGAGAACTAGTGGCATCTAATTCTCCTCACTAGATCATAATGATTGCCAACAGAAATTTCAGTCACGAGAATATGCACAGTTTTTCTTCATAAGCACATGACACTTTATCAAGATATTTTCTCGTTAGATAAGTGGTTTGCATCTAATGACAGCCCCAGTCCTGACACAGGGAAGGGACTCTATGTTCCATTATTGCATCTCTTTCACCAGTCATTCGTCATCTCTAAATCCCCAAGCTCCCAAGACTGAGAAGAAGGCCTAGACATTGGAACAGAAACCAACAACTGCTCTGGTTGGTCTGGACAAGATTCTTACGTCCTCTGTCATCGAAGAGATTCAGTTGCACATCACGGTGCGAATACAAAATACACTTCTACATTTCCTCCACATGCCAAAAAGTAACCGTTTCGAGGTAGAAATATGAGGCTCACAGTTCTAGGGTGAACCTGGAATATAAGCGTCGTTGTGTGTTACAGTTCTAGGGTAACTCCAGTCGTAACTACCTCGTCAGTAATGACATGACTTTGCAACGAAAGAACTAAGAAGCCTCTCCTTATGCAAATTATATAAGATTTCAAGAAAACTCACTACCTGTTATAGCGAGAAAAGACCATGGAGCGTTGTTTTCCGTTGTTTAATGAGGAAAATTGTCGAATTCAGCGTTTCAATACTTAGTATATATAACCGCAACTATACCCGTAGATATTGACTTGGAGGGATTGTTATCGTACAGGTATTCAAAGAATAAATATTCTAGAATGGAAATAGACGTTTAGCCCAATATTTCTGCCCGTCTCAACACAAATGGATATAATAAACGCAGTTTGCTGAACTATCATAATTTTGTTCAGGGTTGGTGGTGTAGGTCGGTACAGTTCCTCTAGTGAATGACCATTTCAGGCTTTAAATCACCGTCTGGATGAAAATCTTTTGATTAAGATAAAAGGATATCAACCTTCTATTATGAATTACCTCTAACCGATAAAAAAGCAGTACGATAGAAGGTTCTTCCCAACATAGGGAGTTTTCTATATGTATACGTGACCTTCATACGTATATTATAATATTTTATTAGAACAGGGGCAGATTTTGTAGGGGTAGTTGACCTAAAAGGGCAAAGGCTTATAAGGGGAAATGTCCGTGCAATTGACGTGGGGGAAATGGGGTGGCCCTGTTACCCAGAGAACATGTCTTCTGATACCATCTAGTGTAAAAAAACGAACATGTTTCGATACGCTACATTATTACATCTATATTGTATACGTACTTATGCACACAGCGTAGCGTTGTACACCCACACGTATACATACACAGAAACGGTCTCGTGTTTTAATCCCAGACTTCATTGAGGCAGAAGGAAGGCTAAGAGTGACGATCCCAGAGCAATCAAGACACCTTAGCGGTTTTATTTTTGTTGTTTGTTTCTTGTGCTTCAATTTGGCTGCAAGTAATGAGACTGGCCTAAGTCTGCCTTCTCTTGAGAGCTCCGGTCGTTTCCTACAAATGTTTTGCAATGAATGGTATTCGTCCAGGACTCCAAAATTTAAATTAAATGTCCTGAATTTTTTGTGACGGGAAAATGATTTTTTGTGCTTCTGAATTTTCTTACACGTGAGCGAATAAATGCCAACTTTTATGGTTAAGTAATGATGAGGCATTTGACTTTATCGTGCTGTTGAGTAGTTCCATTTAGCAACAGCTCAAAGTGAAAGTAAGTTTTATATACGAGTTCAGATATTATGGACCCTATTGGGTGCTAAAAGTATTAGCAATTCAAGTTTTTACCAGAGAAGTTTTTCCAATTCTTTTTTTTTAAATTGTTTAGCGATTTTAACGAAATGTTTCACAAATTCAGTATAACTGCATTAATGAACTTCTCATTAGAATAATTTCTCAACATCAGCAAGAAAAATACTACAACAGAAATTTAGCCACACAAAGCTTAGTAGAATAGAAAGACTTGAATTTTCATAATAATTCTGTCGCTTTTGGATAGTGAAGATTATTTTTGAAAGATTTTTCTACTTCAAGTATTCACGTTTAATTACATTCCTGTTTACCAAAGCCAGTTTGTAAATGTAATGAATACTTAAAATAATAAACTTTGAACTCCAATAAATTCAAAATTCATTGAGGATAAACTATTGAAAAGTTTATTTCACATTTATTAACCGTAACCTGAATAACTGCTCGAAATACAAAGTGAAACTCAATAAGAAATTAGAATTCTTGCACATCAATATAATTAATTACAGCTAATTGTTACAGGTAACACTGAGGCTTCAACAGGTAAATTTCACATAAGACACGAAGCTACGTTCAGGTTAACCACAAAACTGCAAACAATTACTAAAAATTATTTTCTTTCAAAGTTTTTTCGTCCTGAGTATCCAATATGTCTAAAAAACCAATGAATTTGTTACATGTGCATATTTTTTGCACTAAAAGTATGTTGAGAACCTAAAACTTCTAAGAATGACGAACTTCTCTAAATTTTTAATATTTCTTTCTGGATAAGCGCAATTTAAAATACGTTTTTGATCAAAATGAAATTGATCCTAGTTATGTTACAGATGGAATATTTTACTCCTAACATCAGCCTGGCTTTAAATATTGAACAATATTTCATTTTGAGGAAGACTATATCACACGTGAATTCAGGCTGTAGTCCGATATTCCTGCACGCCAGTATGAAATCGAGATCATAGTGTCGATAGGCATATCTTGTTTGTATACAAGGTTTGCAGAGCTCACAACCGGCGATGCAGCCACCCTCGAAATGTCAATCTCTGCATTACTCACGATGTGGGGATTGGAATTCTAGGTGTACATCGTATGAAGTATGCGGGTGATATTAAGGTGCTAGTTAATACAGAATACAGTGATGCCCTTGGTTAAGATAATACGACCGCTGCAATTCACAGGAGCTATAGCTGAATATTTTCACATTAACAATGCCCGACTTTTTTCACATTATATATGTACGTGTATACCGAATTTGCGCCTACAGTTATGGTCTACTTTATTCGTGATAATAATGACAAACTAATAAAAAATAATTACACCCAAGTTAATTCATATTTGAATCGTATAAAAATTGTGAGCTGTACTATCTGCACAGTTAAATTAACAATAATAGATTGTCAGGCATTCACCCTAAAGAAATAGAGGTTTGCTTCATTGAAAATTAGAACTTCTTTTTCTGTTTACAATTTGCAGTCCTTATTCGTACAAGCTGAATTTCATATGAAGTAGCATTATAAAAAAATTGGAGTATGGTCGGCAATAGGCGAACATTTAGAGCAGTCGGAATATCTAACAAAGTTGACTTTGTGTCATCCTATTGAGGCATTGGTTATCACTTTTTAATGAGTAAATGTTGGTAAAAGAAGTGATTGATAGTAGAAAATAAAATACTGTTTCATTATATCTCTGGAGATCACAATTCATCTGCTAAAAATGCACAGTTGTACTACTGGTTAAAACTACAGTTGTTTCTACCTGCCTTCAATGTCCAACAATCTTTGTAACAATACTGACATTTTGAGGGTCCGACTACATCAGCAGTTTCTTTTATTTGTTCTAGTGCTTTGTTAGGAGTCAAAATAATGTTATTTTTAAGCTTTTAGAAGAGTAAGCTTTTTTAAAAAACTAACTATTTATCATAATTTTTATGTGTGCTTACTTGTATTTCTCATGCACCACCATTTAAATTTTTTGTCATAGATTTCATCTTTTGTTTAAATGCAGTATCATCAAATGCAAACACTATAAATTTTTACTGTACGTCTTTATTCTGTCTTAACTTTCTTCTATAAGGTATTTATTCCGAGATATTCCCCTTTAATCCTTCACATGCAGTAATACCCATCACATGTACATTTTATAGACTCGGTGCTTCCTTTCTTTGTAAAGTTTCCCTCTCTTTTTGTTATCAAGATCTACATGTTTTGCTGCTTGCCCAACTTGCCTTCCCTGATGCACACCTCACTCCCCATCCCTATTCCAGTCCCACATCCCTATCCCTGTTTCATGCTTCACTTTCCACCTCTGATTCATTCACTCTTCCTCATCCTTGTTTTATTTCCTTCTCTTCATCGCTTTCCATTCTCTGTTCTCCCCTGATCTCTCACCTGGAAAGGATGGTCGTCACTAAGCCGAGCTTTCAACGTCAAGAAAAGCCAAGTCTTCCCGGTAGATGAGGCACATCACAAAAACACGGAATTTCCTCGGTCGGACGGACGCGCTTTCTTTCTCTAGACTAATTTGATCCACACACGCACGTCATAACGGGCTAGATGGTAAAACAATACTTAAGCTTGGTAACTTGCTTCTCAAAAAATGTTTTAGAAACTTGATGTCTGTTCACTGTACATCTAAAAAACGTCGTGGTGGGAAACTTGCAAAGTTTCCCCCCCTCCAAAAAGTAAGCGCAAAATGTAGGGAAACCGAAGATCATAAATAACGGAACGTTGTTCACGAAAAAATGTTAAAAAATTGTAGAGTGAACAATGGGGAAACAAATCCGATTGAAGCTATGAATGAAGAACCGGCCGTTATAACAGAATGTTAGGACATAATAAAATTTAAACGCAGCGTAAAAATTTTACGCTTAGTAACAAAATGTTGGGATGATGATGCAGTCGGGGTAAGAATTCAGAAAATACTTACACTTACGCCAGAAAAATACTGAAACACTGCTGAGCAAGGCCAAAAAGATGAGTTAAACTCACTGATCATTAAGAACAAGCGTAAATCCCTCGTTCTAAATAAATAGTTGAACGTATTTTACTTGACTGACATCTTTCAAACCTTGTTAGAAACAGAAGGCCCGTAGTATATCATACAGGAAGATGGACTTTCATATAGAATAATAGACTGCACTCGGATTGAGAATTACTGCCATAATTTTATATAGTATTAGTATAGTCTGTGAGGTTACTGCTATAATTCTTTCAAGTAATAAGGCTTGCATGTGTGTGGTGAGGTTACTGCTATAATTCTTCTACACCATATACGAGTACATTTTTCTAGGTACTCGTACATGGTAAAATTACTGCTATAATTCTCCACAAAGCTAAGGAAAAACGCCTTCAATGCGAAAATTCTTAGCGAGCTTCAGAGGTTAACGAAATTCTCGAGCGCCAAAAAATTCCCCACTAACTGACCAGCTTTCATTCTTGAAAATTAAAAAGTTATTTGACGAGCAAAACGTGGAAGCTTTTCGTATAGAAGGAAGTCAAGTGAAGCTTCAGGAACTGTGTCTATTTAGTGAAACTGTGTAACAGATATGCTTGTTGAACGCAGAGACTGCGATATTTAAAAAACAAATACGTTGTAAGTTAATGGTAGCCGAAAAACATTTCTTGTTCGGAATTTTGAATGGTTTTGAAGAACTCATCGTCTTTTTTACATCCGCACACAGATGATAGAAGTACCAGAAGAAAAATGTGTGAGGGAAATAAAGTTTTTTAGGTCAAAATAGAATACATCACCAAAGGGGGTATAATCTCGTGTATGAATAGTGAATTGAACATTCTGATTTGTATCGCATTTGCGATAATTAATTTTTTGGGAAACTAATATGATGTAGTACAAAAATCATTGCTAATATTTAGGAACTAAATTGCAGGAAAATGAAATCTGATTTTCTTATTTAGAAATTTTAGGCCTCAGAAATTGGTGCTTGCACGAATATCATTTTTCGTTCTTTTGAAATGAAGAAATTCTGTAAAGTTTGCTTGAAAATACTTTGCTATACAATCTCATTTTCTGCAGTAACTTTTTTTTGTGAAGCATTAAGAAAGCCTTTTCCCCTGCACGGTGAAAATATTTCTTTTTCATAATAGGAATAAACCAACGAATCACTGGAGATTTACAGAACTTTTACCAGTGATAAAGCTTTTTTTAAGGTGAAGGCGTAAATTATGTCTATTTGCTCTTGCTTGACATTTCTTTTTAATTAATCGATTCATATTGCAAGAAAATTTAACCGTATCTTCTATATAATTTAAATATGATACGAAGTTAAGAGAAAAGAAAAAGTATTTTTTGCATTTGTTTTTCTTTCATATACTAGCCTTGCAACCGACAGCCTCGACCCTTCTTAAATTTTGAATTCAGGTAGCTCCAAACAAGGAAGCAAACTTAACATTAACAAAACTAATTTAATAACTTCGAACTGGCGATGGAATTTTCTGTCGGTAATACGGCTCAACATTGACATGACACTTTTATAATTAATTCACAAAAAACATGACACCTCGCACAAATTATTAAACCGGCCCGAGAAAAAAAGAAGAAAGCCGTCTTAAGAACTCTTCAAAATCTTTCAGGCATTTCGATTGCCTGCAAATATTCTCTTTGGTTGTGAGTCGGCTGAGAGCAGCTCACGATTTCAGAGCAATAAAGAACAGAATTCGACAACCATGGTTTACTTGGTTAGAAAGCGCAAGCGCTTGCATATTGCAGAAAGAGCTCTGAATTTTTTAAGTGATCATGAATCAGTTAATTTGCATCGAACGATAGTTGCGATTCCTGAATAGTGACTGCAATTTTATCTCAGTCCTAACTTAACTTCAATCTTTTCTTCAACAAGCAACTTTATCACTAACACATCAATAATAGATGCATCAAATTCTATTTGACTAGAAGGGAATAAATTTGGTGCCAAGTCGAAACGTAGTGACAGCGCACATAAATTAATATACATATTTTAACACATTTCCTGCGATTGCCTTCCTGGTGCAAATCTTTACCTCACACGCGAGTCACTAGAAGGTTCTGAAAAAATTGACAGAACCTCATCTAAGTGGCTCAACGGTGGTTCACTTCGCAGGAAATGGGGTAATTCACACTGTTGTAGGATTGTTGACAACAAAATGTCTACGGGATTCAACAGTTCGCTGCAAAAATTTGCTGAAAACAACTTATGCAAATACGACACAACATTTCCCGAAAGATTTAATACTGAAATTTCTGACTCCAAGGTTTAACACGTTGACTCCGAAGTGGTACGTATGTGTACCACTTAGGTTAGGTTCTGTAATTTTTTCAGATCCTTCTAGTGACTATGCGTACAACGTGAAGTTTTACACCAATCAGGCAATCGGAGTCAACGTGTTAACTCATAAATGTCTTAGAAGACACTGCAGCATAAGATCTTGATGGAAACCATTTGAAAAAATCGTGTCCCGGTGGAACATGAACAACATAAATACCAACTCAACCATGAACATTTATTGCTCCCTTAATACTGAGTTAAAAGTTCAATTAAGATGACTAGGCACAGCTAGTCTTCACGAAACAATCAGTTGAAACTCCTGATTGTCTTAAACTGAAAAGTCTTAAACACTTATAGTCTTCACAAATTAGGTTCAAGTTCATCTGAGAAAATGTTTATGCTTCAAGCTCCCATTCATTGTGACTGAATGATAAATTAGTTCACTGCATGATTTTAGTCATTTAAAACTTCAAGAAGACAAACGAACAAATGACATTAACATGATGTTCTCTCAATAAATACTAAGACTTAGTCCTCTAGTCCACTTCAGCCTAATTGTAACTTAAGGCAATAACAATAATTACGATTTATTCAGGGATTTACCTTCCTTAAATGTAAAATACGTAACCTAAATCTCAGAAAACTTAGGCATGCACTTCTCTTACATTTACAAATTTAATTTATTTGTTAGCTCAAGAGTTAATAAAACCAGTATGAAAAATACTTCTCCATTTCTCCATGGTATAGGTCTAGTCTATTAAAAATTATATTTATGTACTATTCGCTTCAATGTAAACAAATACGCTGCATAAAAGTCGTGAGCATGGCCCTTAAATTAATTTACAGGCTAATTTTGACAATCTTATTCACAAATGATACATTTTTCTGCTCAATGCACTAATGAAGTATGGAATTATAAATTATCAATTAAGATGATATACACGAGTATGCTTTGCCTTTATTGTTATTGAGTAATGGTCAGAAGGCATTACAAATGCATATTAATATTTTGATTTGTCTTACGGAGACTCTACTGGTTATTTTTCTTACCTCTGATATCGTTCCGTTGATAACTGAACATCTATCTCATATCTTCGAACACAATTTCAAATTTTAGTATCTTTTCGTCAGTAAATTATAAGGCTTGAAACACAACATGAAACAAATAAATAAACAAATTCACTTTCACAATCGGAGCAGATGATAAAAACTGTTGTATCACTGAGACATGAGGTATATACGTATGATTTACATCCTACTCTTCAAAATGTTAGTTCAATGCAGAAGAAAGAAAATTTTCCGTGGTATAAATTCAAACCAGTGTACGGAAGTGCTGAAAAATGTTATGTTACTTCCGTTGTTCTGTATGGAAAACATAAAAGAGTATCAAATAAACTTTTTCTGAAAAGTTTTAATACATGAATTTTTTCTTCATAATTTTTACCTATTCTTTGATCGTCCAGGATGTTAGCAGAACAGTGAAAACAATCACCCATAATTTTTCTCATTATTATGAAGGTGAGCGGGAATTTTTACAACTCAAATATTTGTAAATAAAACATGACTCTTAGAAACCTGAAGATTTCCGAGCAAAGCTAATATTCCTTCAGCCAGCTTTGTGGTTTTTACGGTACGGGAACAATTATTATCATCGTTAATATATATTAAAACCATTTCTAACAAGAACCAAGAGGACATAATCTTCAGCTCAAACACAGATATTTTTAATTGGACAAAGATTTGGATACTTACCGTCAATCAACTTTTGTGTTCTAAAATTTTAAAAATTCAATGATCACTGAAATAATCCCCTCGACGACAGTGAGTTGCGGTCATTGAACCAAGATCTGTTTTATTGATTCACTCGCGAAACTAGAGTAGTTATTGAATATTTAAATCAATTATTAAAAACAAACAACACAAGTTATCGTACGGACTGAGAGTCTAGAATTCATGAAACGCAGTAATCTGGATACGTATTGTCAAAGAGATTATAAATTTTCCATACGATGCCATTTATTATTCTTGTTCTTTATTGACGAATAATATAACTTCCATCGTAGAAATTGTGCATGATCGTTAGCTGACAGAAATTCTACACTGTGGAGCTTGTGTTTGTCTGAACAAAACAAAGGCGGAATTGTATCATTCTGTACAAACAAATAAAAATTCATCTGCTGGATGCCTAAAATAAGTTTTCAGACACATCCAAACATACCAGGAATATTTTCTAATGGTTTATTTCGATGCAGGTAAGCCTGAGGATAAAGTCCCATGCTTTCAGTACACAGCCCAGCCCCAGTGAGCTGAGTCGCTCAATCTCCTTATAGCAGAATCGAAGATTCTGAAGCTAAGATTTGTAGCCTCTTTTCGATTCTTGGTAACAGACACGACAAGGCATCTTCAAAAGACGAGTTTTTCTCACACGTTACGGGAAATTATTTGTCATAGACATCAGTACTGACAACTATTTTTCTTACCAAACGAATTTCATGTGTGGGCTCAACTGTGTAAAATGTGGCAATACTTCCTAGTATTTTCTCAGCTGAGCAAACAAAACCTGTAGAAATTTGATGGAACTTCTTTTTACAACATTAACAAATTTTCGATCTACATTCATTAGTTGAAACTTCGACGGTAGAAGATTGGCAGAACAACTTTAATTTTTACCTTCACTAATTTTTGACTGGCACATTCATTATTCTTGTTTCCAAAACAGTAGTTTCTCTTTAAGTATGAAACTATTATTAGGTAAATGCCATTGACAAATAATCACGCAGATAAGTTCATACTTATAATTTCATATGATTATCACACGAAAAATGTTCCAGTTTCAACTTTACTTTTCAAAACAACATTCAGCATTATATTTGTTCACTGGAAAGTGTAAATTTTTATAACATTCCTGGTAAAATCATTGTACAAATTACATTGTAGTTGGCACAAATTAACATCAAAATTGTGTGCTAGAAAGTGAAAATCAAAACTGTTTCAAATTCCGAATGATATGAAATTTCCCTTGGAGTTGACTTAAGGTAAAGTATTTTTTTCTGAGCTAAAATAAGCGTTTTCACAGTAATATTTTTTATTGATCCCAGAGGTAATTTTATTTTCTTCACTTTTAAAAAGTTTCCAAGATGGCAATTCTAAATAAATATACTTCTAAGTAAATTCAAATGGTATAGCAAAAACAAACTTGCACACCTTTTCCTTGTAAAAACTTCCAAGAATTATTATGTGGGAAATCAATAAGAAATTTTGCGTAGTATTTACAGGGAGTGACGAATCGCAATTAATACACCAAAATGAATGGGTTGCTCACATAATGAACGTAGTTTGTACGACGAAAAATACAAAACCTGTTTGGATGAAACAAATGACACCAAATTACTGGAGAAAAATTTTGTCGTGCTCCTTCTTGTGTGTTCAACAAGTCGACCTCTACCATCGTATTCGTAGGTAAACCCTATTTTACCTTTATTTTGGATGAGATTAATTCTGTGCTTAATTTTTTAACACTACGGATTGTAATATGTAGTTTCAGAAACTATAATACTATGTGCTTATATTATTACATGTAGGTAATGCAATTTATGCATTACCTACAAACAGTTGGAAATGCCTCATGTTACAAAAAATGCAATAATGTCGCAATTTTGATACAACGAAACTTGAACATTTTCACGGAAAACAAATTAAATAAAAAAGGTCATTTCGATATATAAGTTCAGTAAATGAACATACACTTCACAGATTTACTATGTATTTCTTTCAGAATTGCCCTATAAATTCCGACGAAGCTAGGAAGTCAATCGACGGATTTTATCTGAGATTTTTCTACATTCAATTCTGGGGAACACAACGAAGGACGATTGGTGTGGGATTCTAACTAAATAGAACCTTCCAACCGCTGTACTCGTACCATTCATCAGATACAGGATACAACTGGCAGTGTTTTGAGTATCTAGGATACAAGTTCATTGAGGTAAACGACTGATCAGCTTCAGGGCACAACTGGCAGTATTTTGAGTATGTAAGATACAAGCTTATTGAAGTAATAGCCAAGTAGTACGTATTTCTGTCAAACACTTTTCATATACTCTTCTTAATTTTCGTCCAGTAGGTACTGAGCTGCAAAATTTTTGTGAAGTAATGAAATTACATTAAGATGAAATAAATGTCAAAAATATCTTTAAATATTGTCCATCAACTACAGAGAAAATAATAAGAGATATTGAAAATAATTAAACATTAATTGGAATTTACTGAAAAAACCTTCTCTATGCAAATATATTTTGGTGACATTTCCTTGTTTTATTTTCGCTTGTTGTACCTAGCAGTTACATTCATGCATTTTAAATAACTAGTTATAAAACATGTTTGGGTTATTGCAGAACACAACCTCTGTCACCAATCAATTAACTATTCACTCAAATTTATCACAAACAATTTCCTTAAAAACTCAGTTGTTCTATGTCGACTCTGTTTAACTTACCTAAATTCATTGCTGAATAAAGGAGGTTCATCAATGAATGATATATGGATCATTCATTAAGCGGATAAAGTTTTCCAGATAGTGTCTTAATTGTTGCAAATTAGGGCATCACTAGTTGGCCTACACATGAAAAAATTCACGAGCTTTTTACGTTTCCACGTTGAAGGATGTGCCTTTGGTATCCACAATATAATGCTTACAATACGGGCACAAGTTACCCTACCTAATTTTCTTTTTTCTAAATCCTTAGGAGCGTGACAAGAAAGACGAACTAACCAAGCAAACAAGTAACAAACTTCGTATTCTTATATAGTGGGATTCTGACTCGTACGTAGATGGCCACACTTACATATGTAGTGCCACCTGGATGGTCAAACATTGGCAGCATTGTAGTTCAGTTCAGTCACTGAATAACAGAACGGCACCTCAGCCATACGAAACGACCGTAACGATGGCCTCCATTTAAGCAGACGACGGTGCCTGCAATATAGCTGCGTCACCAACCGGCTGTGTTATTTCTGTGTTATTGATTGGAGGACTTACACCTGAACAGTTGGTTAAAATTCTACCTTGTTTTGTACCTGTTCGAAAATTGTCGATTTATCTTGATACAAAGACTGTACAATAGATATTTGAAGGATATAATGACTTCGCAGTAATATTAAACAAAATTAGTTTCAATCACTTCTGATGCCTGCAATGAAACAAATTTTTATTCATATTCGATTATAATTATTCCTTTAAAAGTTTTACTTGGATCACTATGCTCAGGAACCTCAAACCTTAAGAAAAAACTAAAAATGAAATACATTTTCTAAATTAAGCTACTGAAAGTTAAGTGCCATTATCTATATCTTTAGATAGTTTTCGACACTTATTCTTCTTGTACAGAGTTGTAACGTTGAATATTTCATCAAACAACTGATTATTCACTACTAATATTTCTTGAATTAAAATTATGTTCTTGCACTATTTTATGTAGGTCTACTACATTATAGTACATAACAACTAGAATAATTCTGGTATGTACTATATATCGGAACCGTATAACTTTCTACCTAGCAAGACAGTTTACAATCTAGCGAAGAAAGTCACGATAATAAATTTCAAATGTTATACATTTTAATTCCTCGTCGATAACGACAATAAAATTCATACGCCAACAATGATTATTATCATGAAAATCATCTTTATTATCGAAAATAATAATGTCAATGAAGTGGGTAATATTATTACTGTACTCCAGCATGAATGAATAACTAAAGTGGGAAATTGAACAACAAAATATGATCATCGTTGGATAAAACACAATCAATACTCTTACTTCCATAGACTGGAGGGCAAACATTTTTGTTCCTGAAGAAAATACTAAAAAAATCCCTTGTTATCAAAGCACTGTGGCATCAATTTAGTCGTTCAATGACGTGCAGGCTTGACGTTCTAATTTGAGAACGACTTCTCATGGAGCACACGGCCTCTTAACGTGCAATAATGGGTCTGATACCTCAAAAATTAAAACTATCTTTTGTTGAGGCTTTAACTCCATAATTTTATTAAAAGTATAGGCCGTTAGAAACAAGCTTCCAAAGCTCAGTGTCTGACCGACCAAAGAAAATGCAATTCCTGGATGAGAACAATTTTATTTATACCAACGAGGACATAAAAGATTATTTTTGTATTGTTGGGAAAAACTCTAAGTCAAGCCTGCTTTCTAGGTAATATGGAACACATGATTCATTTTCCCTATTCCTTATCTCTTATTTTGATAATGTTACCAACACTTGATTTAAAAATGAAAATCTAACGATTGTCAGATAAACAATCACATGAAAAGTCAGCGGAGTTTACTCCTTGGATTTAAATATACACACATATGCCTCAAAACGCTGGAGTTACATTTAAGTGATAAAATTACTAATGTGGATACGAAATTCACATTTATTGACCGCTGAAATCTATTTAAATCTCCAAAGCCTATATTTCATATCTTACGAGAAAGAGCTACTCCTGCAAAATCTATAAAATCATTTTCATGCAATAAAAACATAGCTCCAAACAAGCACATTGAAAGATTTTATTCACAATGAATGAAACGAAAATTACATTTTCAATTACCTCACTACTGAAAGCAAACTCATGAGAGTACAAACTGAGGCAGTGCTTTGGCAGAAGCGAGTTTCGGAATGACGGTCCGTATTAAAACCTAAATTTATTTTATTCGTCTAAATAAAAGCGATGAAATTAAGGGAATCCCTCGTCAGAGCGTATTGAAGCTAAATTGATTTGAAGGCCATTTACGAGTGCCTGCTGATTGATTTAGAAATTACTGTTGTAGGGCAGAACGTTACAAATTTAAATTGGCTTGTTCAACATTTTTCTAGTACCACAAGGGTCGCTCGAATAAATACGCTAATCGATAAAAAACAACATCGAGACGAAAACTTCTGCGATTGAGGTTTTAACAGAGTAAGAAATAATTTATTTGAACTAAACATTTGCTGCACTGGCGCAGTGAGCATTAAAATATCCATGTACAAATTAAAATTTTATTCATTACGATCAAAATGAATTAGCAAGTGAAAGCGAGAGAAATGTATAATTTTGTGTGCAAAAATCTGCGTTTGAACATCATAGAGGTTTTCTATGGAACTGAGTTTAGTGAACAAAACGAGAACATAACAAATTGCAACCATAAAATCAAGGAATTTTCAATATAAGGTACATATAACGATAGAGAAGACTTTTTTAAAATAGAATGCCGAATTGAAAATTAAATTTGCTAAGTTTTATAATCTAAACGTGCAGCGTTAGAAACTTTGTTTTATTTTTTTTACTCGATTGATATAAGTTTTTAAATTTTATACTACTCAGCAAACCACTATTGAAATGTGAAATTTTGTTAGCTGGCTTTACCATAGAAAGATAAACTGAAAGATCCGTAGGACTAAAAATATTTTCAAAATCTTCTCAATTCATACGTCTGGTTTAAATCAAACAACTGAAAGAGATTGTACTCAGTGGCACCTAAATACAGGCCGTTTCCTTGAACATAAAGTTGCGATTGAAGAAGCTTCAGATCATTGGTGGATTTACATGGTTTTTGTTATCCTACGATTCTATTCGTAGCGCCTGCGTTCGTTAACTAGCGACGACATGTCACAGCAGAAAAACTCCCTTATCTTATTTTGTGATTTAAACTTCTACGAATCTGTCACATGCGTGCTTTCCTTAGCAAGAACATACTAGAAGGATCAAATGCATGCTTTATTATTTTATAACTTGAGAAATGCGTGAAAAAAGCCCTGGACATTAAATTTTTGCATTATAATTATGATAAACAGTACGATTGAACAAAATCCGCCGAACATTCCCAAAAAGTTTCAGATTTAATTCTAGAATCAACCGGCAACTTTTGACTTGTTACGAGATGTTTCGTGAACCATTCAAAACTGCTATATTCATGAAGCTGGAATAAGAGCACTTGAATCAGGCAAACAAACACAGACAAGCTTTTATGGCAGGAGTGGAGGAAGTGTGAGATTGTGTACGCACAGGGGAGTGAGTACAAATCCATCAGAGCTAAGCAACAAAAATGTGATCAGAAAAACTTTGAAGCAACAATAGATTTTCGTCGATTTAGTTTCATCGAATACTTAAACTGACTATATGACATTCCACGATAAAAAAATCATCACTTGCATAGGGTTGACTAGTCTGTCTTCAAATGATTGTGTAGAAATTCAATGTAAATTGGTTTATTTCCTGCTTGTTAAAAATAAATGATTTGATAAGTGTACCCGTTAAAAATAAGAAATTCACAGACACTTCGTACAAATACAGTAATTGATAAATGAGTGGTCTAAATTGGTCCAATTTACTTTCATTAATCTATTAAATCTATTATAGTAAATAATAATGCTCTAATGCAGCACTTCAAAATGAGTACATTGATACTTAGGCACTACTGTGAATAGTTTTGTTATTCAATCGAAAATTTTCACGAGTTGACGTAAATTTTATCATTCATTTACTTGATAACTTGGTCGACGAAAGAAAAATTCCCAGAATTCAGCTGCCTGTTGTTCACGATCAACTCCACTGTTCCTTCACAACTGCTGGCATTCTGGGGTAGGAAGAATCTACGACGAACCAGGCGTCAAATTATGCAAAGTTATGTGACAATACACGAAATTATGCAAAATTAAGACCCTGTGTCCCCTATTTGCAGGGTCTATTTCAAGCATTAGATGAGCTGTGCGAATTTTCGTTGGTTGAAGACCTCAAATATCATGCATTTTTTCTTAACGAGTGCTGCAAAAGAGTTGTGAGCTCTCAGACTGTGAGAAATGTGACCTATTGGAGGCATAAGTATCGACCATTTCGGAATATTCAGTGAGGAAATTTCTCAAGTGAATATGGTAGGGTTCTTGGATGTCAGTAACATTGCAGCATACTAAGGAGCTTCCGTTTGAGGGTGGCGTTACTTACGTTGCTGAACTTAAGTCAATTAATTTGAAACTTTTTCGGCATTGAAACTAATTTTCTTTAACCCTTACACAAGTATCCTGTAGAAACCTCAAGATACTTCACTGGCTAGTGAAATAGTGTGTGAAGTTTGGGTTCAAATATTTAATTTTCTATGTGGAAGTAGAGTTACATGCCTTATCAGTTACACAAGTAATAGCAACAGAAAACATATGCAATGGACAGAAGGTATAAAACAATTTAAATTACAATGCTCATACATGTATCACAGACCATTAAAGGACATTAACTTGAGTTTCTTTTTCATGACATGAAATAAAGACACTTTTCCCAAAAAATATTGGGAAATGTTTTTTTTACCGGCTATCATTTTTTTAGGATTTTGTACTCCTGTTAATTCTTTAATGATGACGATAAGAGACTCATAACTTTTATTCAATAAAAAAAACTGAAACTTGGAATTAAAAATTGAATCTTGTGTAGGAATTAACTGATTTTCTAGCTGTAAAAGCAAGGGTTTGTCAAATTTTCGTAGATTTCTACAACTACTAAAATTTAGATTAATACCGATATGACTACTATACTTGATGAGCTTTACCTGAGTCATACATACAAGGAGTTTATATTTCATTGGCAGAAGAATAGATGCGCAATAAAAAAATGTTCTACCAACATTGGGCGGTAATTGAGGAAGCACCAATCACACCGAACTAAATGTGAATATGACTGGGTTATTTAAACCAAATCAGTTGATGGTGATGCATCGTTTCTATTTCAGCTTCTGTTTAATACTACTTTCAGGAGAATAATCTTCATTATGGTGTACAAAATTACTCAGTGTTCAGCCAGAAGAGGCTTCTGATGCTTTCATAGCTGGTTGAGATCTATACAAATACACTGTGTCACTAAACCATCGCTCAACGGCACAAAATCCATTCAATCTAGAGTAGCTTCTCTACAGGACCTAATTTTCTTTATTAATCACCAAATATCGTCGAGACGACTTTGAAAGAGCCAATCTAATTTTCTGCAGAGTGTTAGGCTCTGATCAAGTTGATGAAACGCAAGTAGACGTCTCTATCGACCTCCTGCGACAGTCAATACATTTAATGAATGTGATGCATTGGTGACAAAAGTTTTTTGTAGCAGAAAAACTTACTTACGAAAAGTAATGGGTTAAGAGGGAAAATTCTTTTTTTTTATTCCAAAGTTGTCGAGATCATCCCCAAAAATCGTTCTGGAATGGACAGAGAATAGTTGTGAGTGCGTACCTGTGCTGCATGTGCATAAGTAGGTTGGCTGCTAATAAGATTGAATGCATATCCTATCGCATTGCCACTCATTTTGACAAAACTGGATTCAAGAAAAAAACAGATTTAAGTTCATGTTGACTGAGTGTATAATATTTAATGGCGTGTGATTCATTATGTTCATTAACAGTAAAAATTTGTAATGTCTTACAAACACAAGGAAACCTTTCAGTGATGACGTCCGTCTTTCGCTCTGTGCTTTCAATCTATGGAAACATCAACTCTTATTCACTGGTTGATGAAAGAAATGAAACATTGAATTAATTTTAAAGACGAATTGAAAACTACTAGTATTAATTTTCTAATGAAGCCATATGTACTTGCATTCCGAGCTGAAATTTTCAGGTACCTCAACAGTGTCTCCGACACATGTTTCCACATGCAAACCAAGCTAGTTTGTACTCATCTATAGCCTCATAAATTTCACTGTACGCGTAATTGAAATAACGACCGCTACGTGGCATGAAGCAGGCATCAACCTCATGAAGATCGAAACTTAAGTATCACTTACAGCGTCCATAGTAAATCAGACACCCAAGTCTGTGTCTTTTTAAACGCCTTTTCGGCATTTTTATGGCTATAAATTGGACCTTGACTAAGAAGTATAGAGTTTTCTCTCCGGTGTTCAACGTGCAGAACCTATTGGTCTTCATTTATATTAGAAAATCGATAAAAAAATTACATTTTTTACCTTATGTGAATTGTTTAAGAATTGTAATTCTTCAGTAAGAACAGAGGAATCATTAAAGTTTAAATAGACTGTTTGCAGGTTTCGCATTCAACGAATATTATTAACAACACGAAAAACACCGCTCAACTTGTCACCTGTTAGTGAAAAATTTCAGTTGCTATCACGTACCAGTAATACACTATACTCAGATTATACTCTTCGCTAATACTTTACTTCAACTTTTACGACAAAGTATGCATGTCGTAGAAATAAAATTAATAATAACAGTCTGACTTTAAGCTTCCCTAATTGAAATAATAAGCGTTTCTACGCTGTATTCCAGGTAATTTTTGGGTGTATCAAGTCGATCATACATGCACTAAACTATAAAAAATCAAATAATTTGTGACTGACACCACTAATAGCGTTGGCATACATTGAGTGCAAAGTTTGTCATTTTCTTGTATGCGAAAATTGGCTTTTTTGCTTATGTCAACAATTTTAGGAACCTGAACAAAATTTTGTTAGACTTTACCCAGTTTTAGCATATAAAATTCCTTGAAGAGCCATCGTCAATAAAGAAATGAGCAATGGTAATTACTGAAGAAATTTTAATCCTCTGCTAATTTCCGGCATATCGTGGTCGAGGCTTCATTGTAGTCAAATAGTTATCTTATTACATCAGTCTAACAATTTGATGACATTACGGCAAATAAAGTCGTAATGCATGTTTGTATTGTGTTTTCCACATTATTGATTAATTTCTTCGCTACAATGAAATTTCAACAGTTGTCAACATTTCACCCATTCAACGTTTCCTGAAATACTTCGAGTATTTAAATCAAAATTTGTAAAAATGATAATTGCTAAGCAATAATACTTTGACGTGAACTCAAATTATAATTCGGTTAAAATTTATTAAATTACTGCACAGAACTTGATTGAAACTTATGTGAAAATTTAATTCATTTATTAGCTTATTTAAAAATGTTGAAAATAGATTTTTAATCATTTATATAGTTTTTCAAATTGATTCAATTCCCTATAATTCTTTATAAGTTTTTTATGCAAATTCTATGTATTTTTTTGATTATAATTCAATGTTATGTACTGAATGATGCTTTTGTGACAAATAAAATTCTTCTTTCCAATACATTTTATATATTTCTGGCCACTATCACAGGTACTCGAGTCTAGAGCTATTCAGGCTGAGTGTCACAGTGATGCTTGTGGTGAATAAAATCATAATGGAGACTTTATATTTGAATATTTTATATCTCACAGTAGCTTAATCTTTGAACTAAGCCAAATTTGAAAGATTAAGCAACTCTGAGATATAAAATATTCATAAATATAGTGTCCAATATTATTTTAGTAACAAAATATTTCAAATCAGTTCGAGCGGAAATTACTACACGCTAACTTTCAATACATTTAACGGCATGCTTATTAACTTACCAACTAAATAAAGCTCCAAATGAAATGTCACTCATATTAGATAATAATGGAGCCAGTTTAAAAACATGAACTAATACTTCCAGTAACGTAGTTTTAAGTCCTGATGTTGTCATTTTTCCTAACAACTTGTGAAAATAGGAGCAAGAGTGAACATTCCAGCGTTTGCTACCGAGCATGAAAGGATTGCTCAACAGGAGTGGCTGTAATAGCATAGGCTATTTGATCTGACATACCATCACTCACTGCAGCAGTGCAATTCGTGCACTAATAATAGTTATGGTAGCTGCAACGTGTGCCACTTGCCCTCAGAGCTCAGTTTAGTAAACCATAGTCGACAGCTTATGCCTGCCATCAAAATTCACCTGAAATTTTCACGGTAACTGGATTTCGGTAACGAGTTGCAGCACATTGGCCTGTTTGTTGGGACGAAAACATGAAATAAGATTCTTTTGTTTTTACCTGCCAGTGAGTGAAGGTTGTGTATTAGAAAAAATATTGGTCGAAATTTTGGGCCATGTTTTTAAAACTCAACCAATTTTGCAATTTTATTCAGTATAACGGAATTTGAATGTAATGATGCAGAAATAATGGATCATATTTAAAGCTTACTGCGAAACAAATAGTTTGATATACCCACAAATAATACATCCCAATGATTCAAACAAAAAAGGTAACAATATTCGAATAATTTATTTTGTAAATGCTTGAATGAATATACACATTATATTCTATATTCAACGAATAATAGAGGAAAAATATTTTAATACAATTAAGCCCCTCTATATGCAGGAAATATGAATGTTCTCGATTGAAAACCTATTTCACTCTCATGAAATTTGCATATTTGCTTACTCAAAAACAGCTGACTGTTTTTAGAGATTTTAGATTTTTTTTAGAGATTTTTTAGAGATTTTTAGTTTTTAGAGATGCTTAGAGATTTTATAGTTCGATCTACCGACGCATTAGAACGCCTCTTCCTGGTCACTCATTCAGAAATTAAATTGTAGCGCCTACTCATTCCTCAAAATTGTTCTAAAAGATTTTTTATCCCAAATTTATCATGTACAAATGGGTGTATAAAATATACCATTGTTATTTATAGGTGAATGTTGCCGTAGGAATCTTAGCGAGCCACACTACGATGGTAAAAATTGAACTTCAATGGAGTTAGTTCAGAAGGAGACGTATGCAAAAAAGAAAATAATAATTATTATGAGCAAATAACTCTATAGATTGGTTGTATTTAGTTCTAAATAAAAATAGATATTTTTACAGAGTGCTGTATGGTTTGCAGAAACCAATAAAGCAAATGATCGAAAATAACGAGGGACCTTTGAATAATCTGACGTTCACGTTAAAATGAGTCAACTGAAATCTACGGACTTTAAAACGAGTATTTGAATTACCATCCAGTTGAGCAAATTCAAGCCGCAATTTTATTTTAATAAATAAAAGATGGAAAAATCCATGTCAGATTCAGTGGACGTTTCGAGAAGGACTTTCTAGCATCGATTGATAACATGCCACCCAGGAGCCACAACAAAAAAAGTGGGTTTATACATTCTTTGAACAATCGACTTGTAATTACAGTGATTCCTCTCCATCTATGGGAATATCTTTTCCAAATTTTTCAACTCAGAAAAGTTTTCAACTTCAATGCATGAAAGTTTTTAAGAAAATTACCTATGCTGTAAATATTTATTTCATATTCATAAATGATGATTTAGTTTGTCGTTTTACGTTCGGTTTAAAATTGTTTTCAATATTTTAGATGAATTAGGGACTTTTGCTCAAACATTTAACCTAATATAAATTTTACTTGCCTGAAGATGTGAATTGATATACATACACAAACATATAAGACGTGGATAAGTTGTTCCATAAATATTACCTCTAAGAAAAAACGTTTCACTATTAAATTTATTTTTTACGACAAAACTACACCTGAAATTTATTCAAAAACTTTCTGTAATGCTGAGTACGGAAGCTGAATGAGGAAACGATTATTTTTAAACGATTATATACGCACTACGGCCACTTAAGTTCACTATAGCATCCAAATCTCTTTTATCTTTGATACGCTAGCGTTATTTGTAACCCTTTTAACTGCACCAAGGCTTTTAAACAGCTTGCATTATTTGTATGCCTTGAGAGCTCGTAATGATAGACCCTGCATAACACAACTGGACATTCACAGCTACGAATAATTGCTACTGAACATGCAACTTGACATGACAAGTCGAACTCATGAGGATATGAAAAGTTGAACTTGTATTTCCGTCACCTGCACTGGCCAGACTTCTGAGTCCTCCTTCGCAGATCCGACTTTATGAGTCCATCTTTTTGTGAGACGTCTGTCATTATTACGAATATATGTTCCATTTTTCGTACTCTTTTTTTTTGAATAACACTTACTATCCTTACTTTGCTGTTGTTGAACTTTGTTCAATGGGTCCATTGTAGGTGGATAGCTGTGTAATAATTGCGTTCACTTCTCTCAATTTTATATTCACAAAAAGTTGCTGTCCTGAAAAAGTCTATGATGGAAACACTGACTTAATGCCAAGATTTGAGTTGAATCCACAATGACACATATATTAAGAACTTGTAAATTAACTCATCACCGAGTCAAGTTTCCTGAATTACAATTTCAAGATTGTTCTATACTTTTATAGAAAGTTTCTACCGGGACCACTAGCAAGTAATAACTTTATTAGAAAAAACTTATTTTTTCTACTTGCATACGAAGCCTCCATTCGAACTCAGAAGTGAATTTTCTCCTTAAACTTATTTTCCATATAAGATAATCTTCAGTAGAATTTTCATTTTCTGAGCAATGAAACTAGTACTGATTGCTAGCATTTAACTCGTTAGTCACTTTGGGCGCTTGGACGACGAGGAGCAAGATTTCAAATTTCTTGCTTTACTTCAACCTACCGCATCATTTCACTCCCAAAATAACCGAGAAAATTTTTTCTGTCTTGTGAGAGTTTGCACTAGTAAATTAATTTATTTCTGTTCCATGATTAAGTATAGAAATAGTGCCCAAATATCATAGAGACCGACTATCTTTCAGTCTATGTGTCCAAGAATTAAACTGTGGAAAACACTCAATAATACACGATCCTACATATTTTCCGTAAAAATATAATTTATCGTGCGTAGATTTAAAGCCAGTAGTTCAAAAAGGAAGAGGGTCATAGT